>VDFB02268068.1:0-69661 GCA_007258455.2 Sequoia sempervirens
TGACTTTCACCAATTAACAGAGCATTAACCTTGCAAAATATATAGGAAATTTAAATATAACCAAAACAATCCTTCATTCTGATATAAGATACTGCTACAGTTTATTCTTTTCAGTGCTACAAGCTGATTTTTATCTTTTTGAGAGGAACATTCTACTTCCGGTTCCACAATGTCTATATACTATTATGTATATACTTATGCTTCCTACTTGATTATACAATTGTCACTACACTACCCTCTTATCATTAAAACTTGATGGCTAGTGTCAAATTGAAGCTCCAACTTATCACACTTTGTTAGCATCTAAAAAGGAAAATTGTCCCAACCTAACCTTGATAATCTAAACAACTCCAACTTATCACACTTTGTTAGCATCTAAAAAGGAAAATTGTCCCAACCTAACCTTGATAATCTAAACAACCACCTTTGTAATATTGTTGACAATTGAAATGTTAAATTCTTTTGAATAGTTAGGATCACAAGAATTCAAAGAAAACAAGCTTCTTTAGGTTGATATCAAGCCAATAGAGTTTCATTTCAATTTACTCTAGCTTTCTATATTGACTTTTGGCAAGTACTTTTATAAGGTTCGGATATGTTAAAAAAAAAGATAGAAGCCTTACTTAGTAGTTATGATATTGTCTACAATTTCCCACTAAATTGTGTCTTTGGATTTATATACATGGAAAGCATTACTACGAGCCTAAGGCAAATGATGGTAGTGTGGAATGTAAAGAGAAAAGCAACACATCTCTTAACCATTCCATGTTAATGTCCTTAACACCAAACGTAGAAGCATACCAAAGAACATGTCTCTATTTTAATGTCCTTAACATGTATTAGAAATATACATCCATTCGAGGTTGCCTACCTACAGTTTGCCTCAGCAACCTAATGAAATCTGGCGAGTCTTTGATGGTGAACCACGTCCCAGCAGCTAGCACTCAGTTATGTGCTAAAAATCAATGAAAAAAACCAATTAAATAGCGATTTCGCATGGTTATGATTTCACGACGGGTTGGTTGGGCAGTTTTTTCACAATTTTTACGTGACTTTTTTGCAATTTTTGTACAATTTTTTCACAATTTAAACCCTTAAAAATCATTGAACATCATTGAAAATCACGGCTGATTAAATCGGGATTTTTTGGGGAAAAAATCCTTTAGGCTGAAGATTTTTTAAAAATCAGGGTTTTACGATTTTTTGAGGATTTATGCTTCAATGGACTTTAAACCAATGTTATATCAGAGAAAAGTGAGTTTCTAAAACAACCCCTCATCTTATCCACAAATTTTACTCAAAATGTCTTATTGCGAAAAGCTTAGACCCAAAAAAATTAGTTGACAATTTCTTCACCTCTGTCACAAAGGCCGTACATGGAGTAACGGCCAATTCCAATTCCCATTTGTGTATTTCCTATTGGCCAAAAGAAAGGCTTTATTGTTTTGGCAAGCCTGCCTTGACACATATGTTGCAAAATTAGGGACACGGGCAGGTTTCTTAATCTTCATCACCTTGATCCACGATTCGTGGACATTAGAGTTCCCTGGATTGTACTTGATACATGCAGAGTGCAAGGGTATTGCCATTCCCACTTGGTTTTCGGCATGGACCTTATAAATCTCATGGATTGCGCTTGATATGCACTGTGCAAGGATGTCAAGAATTGAATCATTTCTGGATGAAGTATGGGCAAAGAAACCAACTGAATTTTTTTAGGCATTGGATTCGTAAAAAGAATTCGCATATTGGGTACCGTTGAAAATAAAAACCTGAATTAAATTCAAGATCAATAACAGCCAGGGCCATGCTAAATCTCATTTGGAAATACAGGGATAAAATTCAGCAATACCATCGTATACAATTTCATAATTGATCTGATGACGCTGCAAATTATTTTTAAGAAATCAGGTGAAGAAACTAATCCCTAGGATTATTTATAGAAAACCCTGATACTCCTAGCATGCCAAATGAAGAAAGAAAAAAAAAACTCTCATCAACAATATGGGTAATGTCCCAAACAAAAAAAAAGACAAAACCTTTAAATTAAATACCCTGCGCTGGCTACTTTGAGTCATTTTCTGTTTTGATTGCTCTTGAAATTAAAAGGATAAAATTTCAGATACAATACCAAAATTGCCTGTTGTTTTATCAGTTGACTGTAATTCTGACCCATGTGATATTTGTCTTTGAGTGCTTTTGTCTCTCTCTTTCTTTTGCTTCTTTATTGAGCAGCCTGAACTTGCGCTTTCCTCCATGGCTTTAAATTTACAATTACCGGCTTTTGGCAGTAAATCTCATTATTTGATGGCAAACGAGAGCAACTATTCCTAGCTTACTTAAAAAGCTGCGTTTAAGGTCTACTCCAGCTTGTCATTAGGAGGTGGTTTTTTTGAACTCACACTTTTTATTATTAGGTAGATTCACAAATTTGTCCGATTTGGATTGTCTATAGTCATTGATGATTTTTTTCTATTTGCGCTTAGAAGACTGACATTTGATAATAAGACGAAGAACAATATATGCAATTCAAATTTTAGGTTTTATTTCGCCTTAACTCTAGACCACATCTCAAACATCAAATTGTACATACATTATTAGAAAATTGAAGGCTTGCAATGGTGAAATTTGTATATTTATCAAAATTTTCATTTTGAGAGTGGATTTATGTAATTATATCAACAAATTTTGTGTGAAGCTAGGCTCATTTTTATAATCTCTAGTTAACTTTATTTACACTTATGTTTATATTATGATCTTATTTAATTCATTTATATATATTGTCTTAAACATTCTGCATTCATTACATTTCTTATATCTATATATTCATTTCATGTTCAAACTTTACCGCTTCATTATATTGGGTCATTCTTGTAGGTGTCAAGTCAATCCCGCATTTATAGATCTGATTTTTTATTCTCTAAATTCATGTTTAAATTTTGTTTAATCCTACTCATTTCACTAGCCCTTGTGAGTTGACTCAACACATGTTTGCAAATTATTTTCATGTCCTTATAATTAATAGTGTTCAATTACATTAGTTTCATATACTCTCATATTATTTCTCATCCATAAGCATCATTCAAATATCATTTACATTTCAAGGAAGAAGCATGCTAGGAACACCTCACTTGGAGCACCTACAAAGAATCTAAATTTGCATTGCATCATACTAGGACATCTACACAATTGCTTGTTGTCTTCAATCCTTAGCATGACCCTAGAACTAGTCTTTTCTGGGATTGACCTAAGAGAACATATACCCTAGTGATCTAACAACCCTCTAAAGGTATTCTTAAATATCAATGAATTCAATGAGCTAGAGAGTAGAAGTGCATATTGCAAGATCAAATTCATGCATCAAAAGATAGATTGTGCCTACAAAAATGCTATAAACTTGTAGACTAGACACAGATAGAGTGCATCCACTTTTAGTCCCAAGAGTCAAATTTCAATGCCACTTCAATTTCATTCTTCCTCAAAGTTAGAGCTAAGTACACCTATCTATTGGTTTTAATTTCCTAATTTAGCATTTAATTAAGAATTAAACACACTTATAGCTCTGATTAATTGATCTAGGTTAATTTAAGCCTATGTGTATGCATCTTATTAGATTAGCCTAAATTAGTTTGTTTTCCCTTACACTTTTGTGAACCTAACCAATCATGTGTCACCCTAGGGTTTTACTTTATGGTTTATACCTTCACTATTTGAAGGTTTTCAAATGTATATTTCTTTATTCCATTATCTTATTTCAAATCTTGATAGACTTTGTGTGATTTTCATTACTATACATTCTCTGTTAGGATTTAATCTTCATTATTTATTTATTTTTCTTAATCTACCCACTCTTGGCTACACTATTAGGGTTTCATTTTCAAATCTAACATATAACTAATATTTTTAGTTTTTTAATCTAAAAGTGCATTTTTAGCTTTATTTTCCTATCTTTTGTTTAAACCATGAGACACTCGTGTACCTATTAATTTTCCATTGAGAAGGAATCCTTGTTTAAACCCTAATATGGCTACCTAATCCAATGAGACTCTTAGATAAATATCATGATGATTGTATTGAGAACAATGAAGAGGATAATCAAGATTATGACTATGAGGCTTACCTTACCAACTACATTTTTGTAAACAAGATTATTAGTTTGATTAATGTTGAAATCCAACACAACTAACCAATAAGATTGATAATTTATTCATCAACAAGCCATTTAGATTAGAAATTTTACAAGTCTTGTTAGTGCTAAAATTACTTCATCTAGTACATGGCTAATACATCTACCTCTTCCCCCTCCTCTACCATTGATCCATCTTCTACCATTTCTTCCTCCACTACCACTACTCGTTCCCATAGTGACACTCTCACCTCCACTAGTGTCCCACCACATAGAGTCTTTGCTTTTTCCACCTCCCAACCTATGTATGGTCTTCACCCTAATTGCACTCCCCTCAAGATAGCTGCCTTTTATATGATATAGTACATCTTTGTGCATATTTCATCTACCACTACCTAACCTATCACCACCCCTCTTAGTTGAGCCACTCCTACATTTAGAATTCCTTCCCATACTACATTTATCCCTTATTTTATCTCTTCATACATGCCCTTGTATACCTTTCATTATATTTCCTCCACTATGTGTCTTTCCCAACCTATCACCCCTTTCATCCCTCTTGCTTCTCACATCCATTCTTATAAACACTACAGTGGCTCCCAACTTCCACTAGCCACCCTTTCATCTTCCTCACTAGATACACTAACTCAAAATAGAGATCAAGTAGAAAAAGGATTGAATTCAAAACTAAATGGGAAGTAAGGTGAGGAATTTAAAAATTGCTAGACATAAACCACTAACATATGAGATTGTTATGTACCCTCTCCCTATGGACTTTGTGGTGCCATGATTTTCAATATATAATGGAAAAGATGGTGTAACCACACATTTGAGATTTGTTATAGAGAAATATGTAGATGTCTTATATGAGGATAAGCTATTAAAAGAGTTGTGTCCATGGATCTTGAAATATTATTCTATTGGTGGTTATTTTACTTCCTAAAGGACTTATCACACATTTGATAATTTGAGAAAGTTGTTTCTAAAGAAATTCAAAGTTAATATACTTGCCTTAGAACAATTTTTTATCTATTTGTGTGTTTCAAAGGACAAAATGAACACATTAGTTAGTAATTTATAAAATTGTAGTCCTTTTGTTCTAAGATGATCACTCCTTTAAATGAATTTTAATTACAAAATAGTTTTATAAAGGGACTACTTAAACCAATTCAAGACAATATTTATCTAAATAATATTACATATTTCAAGGATTTATATGCACATGTATGAACCATTGAATCTAAACTATCGGGAATAAATATTAAGTATGATTCATCACATCAAAATAGATCGTCATACCCTTCAAAGTATCAAAAGTTAAATAAGTTTTTAAAGGATAATGCCATGAAAGAAAATATTCATCTTGTTGCTACTACTTCCACCTTTCCATCATTTAGACCAAATACACCAACCATAAATAAAGTAGTGCTAAAGCCCCAATACACCAACCATCTTAATACACTATCAAATATAGATCCCTATATAGGTGCATCAACAAGAACCCAAGCAAACACTATCATATCTCCTCCATGTCTATGACCATATTTTTAAACCCTAGCATAAAGAATTTATCAATATTGTTAGCTAACAACATGACATTGATGACCACCATCAATACTAAAGGTACTTGATGTACCTATCCCACACATGTATCAATGTTGAGTCCCATCCACTACATAGGCATGCACCCTCTCCTTGAAAATCACTAGAGAGATTCCTACATGTTTGTTGCTCACTAATATATCTACTCCCTATGGAGATCTTGATATTCATAAATCCTTTAATGTCACCATCATCTCCCACATTGGGAGCTAAAAAGTCGTGTTGTCTTGGTTTTTCTTGTCAATTGCTCAAATTTTCAAACCTTTCAAAATGATGTGTTAGATCCTTCTCAGGTGTTCAAGCATGTAAATCATGTTCTTGATCAAATTGTGAATCTCGTTCTCTACCTAATGTCACTTTGTGAACATTATGTTATTTTTCAAAGTAATTCATGTGTGTTTTGTTGATGTCAAAATTGGTTTCAATTAATTCAACACAACTTATTGGTTTGAGTCTGAAATCAGGTGTAATGGTGGAAAGTGGAAAATTTGACGAAAATAACTAAATTTAAAAATCGATGAAAGATGGTACAATTTCCTTCAATGGGAATATTTCTAGGGGTATTTTGGCCAATTTGGCCAATTAATACTTCAATTTTCTACATGTAGGATTATGGAAAAATTAAATTTACGTTTTTAGAGGAGCAGGGAAAATTTCTCTTGTTGGGTTCTATTGTATCAATATTTTGGCCAATCTAGAAAAAAAATAGGAAAATATGCGAAGCCAGTCAAAAGTTATGAAATTTTCTTTATTGGTAGGCTCATGAAGTAAATTGGCTTTCAATTGTTGCGTCAATGGCTTTTTTCGGATTTTCCTTGATTCAATATTTTTGAATCATAAAACAACATTTTGTTGATACTCAGTCATAAAGGAGATGTGCAAATGCAATGGTACAGTTTGGTCTCTCAATGTTTGGGTTTATTGATTATTTATTTTAATTAGATAAGTAATTAAAAGCATAAAGTGGGAAGTTAAAAATTTAAGTTGGAAATTTAAGTTGTCCAAACTCACAACCCAAAATCTTAAGTTATAAAAATAGGTTATGAGTTCGCATAGCTCAAACTCACAACGCAAAATCTTAAGTTAGAAAAATAAGTTGTGAGTTCAGATAAGTCAAACTCACAACCCAAAATCTTAAGTTAGAAAAATAGATTGTGAGTTTGTATAACCAATTTTTAGTTATTCCTACTTTATGGGCAAAACTCTGAATAGTTTTTAAAGAAGTCAAGTTGCATTAAATCAAAACTGCACTTACGGTTTTATTCTCCCCTAATTTTAGCATTTTGTCGAGAAAATTAAAGGTAATAGGAAGTTAACATATGCAAAAGGCAGTTTGTGATTGATTTGCATATTTAAAACTTCTTCTCTATGCCTATACCATTCACCGAGGATGCAGGTTGCATGAAAAAGAGGCGGTAGTTATCAAACATGCAGATCGTGGGAGTTTTAGCCAAGCCACGCCATGTGAGAAGGAGCTCAAACTGATTTGAAAATCATGGTTTATATTTTGTAATTGTGATGATGCACACCAATATACTCCAGACCAGCGCATGCATTAGTTTCATGCAATCTCTAGATTGCAGACTATGTTCAAAGGAACTTGAAGGGAAACTCCAGTTAAAGAACGATGAAGTATTTGAGCTCGCAGTTTATATTCACCTTATTAATGGAAAGAATCACATAATAAAATACGCAAATGTACGAACTGTAAATGGCGAGTTTTGTCCGCATACTGAGTATGAAACCAAGCTACGTAAATGATTGTGGGCAGTTTTTGAAAGGATTTGCAGCCTCAAGCAATAATATTATTATCTAGTATCTTCCCTACTCATAACATATCCCCAAGCCCGCGCCATGTGCATATAAAATGAATTTATTGAAAAGGCTATAGAAACTTTCAAGAAAATGCATATTAGCAGGTGTAGCAGGTGTAAAGGTAATTTCCACAACTTGTATGGGCATCTTCTATGGGATTGGGTTTAACCAACACACTCTAAGCTTTGACTATTTAGATTTGTGTTGTGGAGTCTTCTCTCCATCCTCTTTTTCTTCGTCGTTCTTGTTTAACACAGAACAGAAAACAGAAACGGCAAATAAAAAGAGTAGGGTCCCACAGCACACATCGGCAAACAAAAAGAGGAGGGCCCCACAGCATACAGGGCAAATTCAGCATTAATATTTTTTAATATAATAAAATATATAACAGATGACTGATAAAAAAATATCAATACCATGAATTTAAACCTCATGAATTGCTGAGGGTGAATTTTCCTAGAACCCATATAATGATCAAAGCTTAAAGTGTGCTGATTAAACCCAGCCCTAAGTATGGACTTTCATCCAAACATAAAGGATAGAAGAGTTTTTACAGATATTATATTTGCAAGTGCCTTGATAGGCATGCGCTCAGCCCGTTCCCTGGTGAATGAAGTTTCAGATTATTGGGCATGCCTTTATATCTACTAAGAGAGTAATTATTAAAGAGAAGTGTCTACGGATGGCGTATCATAGCTAGAGATGAGCAAGTTAAGATTTAATCTTTACAAATTTTCAAATTGAAGATTCTCAGGCCGCGAGTAGCTGTGAAGACATGCATGCAATATGTGGAAGCATAGATAATGCACTTGAACTGCCTGGTAAATGTCTCAAGGAGATGCCATTGAATGGAGCAAATATATTGCAGAATTTACACAAAATGCTCTGTTGAGCAGCCTTTAAAAACTTAAATGTAACGTGCAGGTGTAAGATTAAAGTCTGTATTTTAAATAAGCATCCTCCTCTGCCTGCGCCAGTATGGATATGCATCAAAGCATAGGTTTTGAGGATGCCTGAATCTTAGCTCACTAAACATGCAGATCGTGATTCTTTTGTTTACCTGAGATTTATGTTGTTGGCCTAAAAAAAATTGTGCCATTCATGGTTCTCGCTTTTATAATACGTGTTCCTGTCCATGCCACAAGCAATATTTTTGGTCCAACATAGAATGACATAGGATTCAGTGATATTGGCAAGGTTTTAATCTCAATATTCACATGCATCTGTAACATTACTCCTTGGCAAAGGGTGTATCAACTATTTCGGCTTCTTAATCTAGTTGGAATGGGGTGAAAATGCATACAAAGCATAGAAGAATAAATAAGGCATGTTAATGTCATCTCATGTCATGAATGATAGCAAGATATACACAAAATGTATTAGTGAAAACATTTTAGAACTTTCGGACAAATGCATGGAACAGAGTTGAAGGAAAAATTGGTAATGTTTACACTTATGTTATGAAGAGAACTTTTGAAATCATTTACATTCATTTGCGAAAGTGAAGTTGTTGTCACTTAAATCTGCACCTTGTTGAATTTAGAATTCATCAATCTAGTGAAACATGGGAATGATCCCAAGGTGTGAGTACCTAAATGAGACCGAACCTCCGGAGAAGGCTAGCTTCCTATTGGTTATCACCTAACTACTAATTCTTGAAGGGAAAAGGAGAAAGATTGCTTGAAAATGAAGTACTAAAACTTAAAGGAAAAGGGTGATACACCAAGCTAAAAGAGAATATGAAGGTTCAGATTTTAATACTCTTAGTCATCAAAGACAAACATTGAAAAGCACAATTTGTTTCTATATATTCATACATAAATATTTCATAGGATGGTTTGTGTGTACTAATCTTCAAAAGGAAATTACTTTCACAATCTAAAGATAAATGTAAACTAAACACAACTTGTAACCTATATAAACACACTTTTGCAGAAAAAAGGCTTGAAGACATGAGACAAAGTCACTAAGAATGAAAATACCTTCACAAGTAACTTAATCAATCACCTGAAAATGCACAAGATTACAAGAACACAATGGCAAAATCTGAATCCACAATGACCAAGGTGTTATCTATATTTCACTTCTCCAAGAGTTACAAAAGATGCAAAAATATTTGTCAAAGAACTATAAAATTTACCCATACATGAAGAGCATAATCTGAACTAACTCAATAATGAGTAGTAAAAGTGATTAAGTAAGCAAGCTCCACCAAAATAGGTTCTAGAAGCATCTTGGGTCGGATGCAACAATAAATCCACAAATCTAGCTTCTAGATTTTATCCACAAAAATGCTAAAACATTGAAATGGTCAAGTTTGACTATGTCAAACATGATGACAATTCAAAATGACTCTAAAAAGCTCTCCAAAAACTCATAAAAGCCAAAAACAACTCCTATTTATTTTGCATGTGTTGGCAAACAAACTTCAACTCCCCTATATGCTCTCTCAGTCATAAATAGAAGCATATCTTCATCCCTTCATGGCTTGGAAACCTCATGACTTAGTCATATAAACATGTGCCATTTTCCATTTAAAAGATAATGATTTAAATCAAATGATTTATAAATTATCATTTTGATTTAACCATTTTACAAAATAAAATTTTATTCCATGCATTGACATAAATCCCTAAGTAATAGGGATTACTAATTCAAAAAAAATGACTTAGACATGCCTAAGTCATAAGGCATGTTTGTAAAGCCAACAATACAATGTGAAGGCACAAAAAGAAACAAGACATAAAGTCTTGACCATGGCCTTATTGATTTCAATGCAAATTATTAAAAGAAAAGGCAAAATGCCTAACTTTTGTCGGCCATACAAAATACAGTTTCACCCCTAAAGTAAAAGAATGCAGAAGGATTCATTTGTGTTGAAGAAGTTTCTAGTTGAAGTTACGTTGCCGCCATGATGAGGGTTTCTTCAAGTTCTGTAGAAGGTTTTCTTGTGGATTTATGAGCCAGTCAGTGGCTTTGGCCTACATTTATGTTGATTAGCAGGCTTTGGTGAGTGTTTATTTGAAAGCATTTTCAAAAATACCTCTTTTATGCTTGAGTTTCTGTTACAGGCCCTTCATGGCAGCGATTCTTGTGGTTATTTTACTCATTTTATCTATTTTTTGTTTGTTAACTTGTTCATCAATAGCTACCATGGTTCTTTGTGAGAGTTCTTTATTTTATCTTTGTTTCTTAAATGGAAAAAAGTACACAAAAATAAACATTTTGGGCCACAGCTATGTTTAAATGAAGAAAGAAACATTTATCAGATTTGGTTTTCCTATAGCTTTTTCATTTCTTCATGTGTTTGTAACATTTCATTTCTTGTCTAGCTGTGTTGCCATGAGGCTTTCTTGTTTTATCTTTCATCAATTTTTTTGGGTTCTCTATAAAAAGATAATGTGATTTTTTTCCCTCAGTATATTTTGTTCTGAAAACAAAACCCTTGAATAAACTCTTTATGCTTGAGAAGAAAATATAGACAGGTCATGGCTTCTATTTTGGCTTTTGTATTATATCATGGCCTCATGTCATTTTGTAGATATGCTCAAGGGTTTCTCTTGAATAAAAATTGTACTCCAGGCCACGACTATGTTTCCAGACTTTCCATCTCCATATATTAAATGAAAAGGAAGTATACTTGAATTTCCAAGCTGAAGAAAAGTATCTCTCAGTCCATGCACATAAGTGGCTGAAAACATAAACCAATCTTAAGACCTAGAGAGTAGCCAATACTCTCTCCTTCAGAGCTAAATTTCATATCCAAATCAAAATCCTCAATGTCATTCTATCATCTTTCTTTAGAAATTCCTCTTCCAAAAAGCCTCAACTTTCTAATGTTTTAGTCTTTGAATCTGATTAATGTCTCTTCTTTACATTTGAACTTGTATATAAGCTACCCTAAGATTTTTCATTTCCCAACCTTGGTATCATCTCATTTCCATTAGTATACTTCTGATGTTGTGTATTACCAGAAAAAACTTTTTTGGTACTTACTTTAAGATTTCTAATGTGACAATGAGTTGCTTTGAATATCTTCTATGTTGTAGTACGTCCTTGAGTAATTTTCTTGTGTTCTTGAAATGCTTTTCTCCAGAGAAGAAAAATATCATTCATAAAGGAATTTATGCCCTGAATATGTTCAGTGTAGCCATCAAATTCAGAAAGTAATTGTTTGTGTTTACAACCAATATGTCCTTCAGAGTAGCAAATAGATGCCTCTCAATTATCTTATCACCTTTAACAGAATACCTAGTAGAAGACCTCCTTCCAAATATTCTCCCTTAGAACTTCCATCTTCCATCTTGATACTTTATTGATGTATGTCTATGAGTTTTTCAAATTATTCTAACCATTTGTAGGCTCCAATGTTTGCTTTATGGAGTGATGAATGTAAATAATTTGCTATGGCTTGATTAAGAACAGATCTTGGGTATAAACAAGAACAACTTGTTGATGTTGTCCTGTAGATTCTTCTACTATTACTTAAATCATGTACTTAAATTGAGATTGGTGATTATGACTCTGAGACTTTGGTTTTTTCATGGCCACTGTTATAACAGCAATAATAGCACTATTTCTTTCATGGCCATTGTTATAACAGCAATAATAGCACTATTTCTTTCATGGCCACTGTTATAACAGCAATAATAGCACTATTTCTTTCATGGCCACTGTTATAACAGCAATAATAGCACTATTTCTTTCATGGCCACTGTTATAACAGCAATAATAGCACTATTTCTTTCATGGCACTATTATAACAACAATAATAGCACTATTTCTTTCATGGCTTCCATTGCATCTTTTAATGTTAATTCTCTATGTTTTCATCTCAATATGATGATGATATTGGATGAATACATCATGGGAAATAAACAAAAGTAACTGCATCTCTAATACAGAGCATTTGATTTCCAAGTATATCACCTCATTTGGAAAAAATGTCAACAGTTGAAGGTAATACAATTTCTTTTAGCATTTCCTACCCTTTTCTTTAGAGATATTTCATTCTTGTTGGCACTAAAATGCCAGATTGGGAATTTCTAGAGGAAAGGTAGGAAATACTAGGACAAAATTGTATGATGAGGCAGCAAAAGCATAACTATGACATATATTTGGTATTGTTCATATGCATATCAAAAACAAGCTATAAACAAAGAATCACCTTGAACATCTCATTTCCTCAAACATGTTGGGCTCAACTCTTTTAGGAGCCTCATTTTACCCCATATGTTGAATTAATATGAATAAAAAAAAGACATGATTACACCTGTAGCTGCACATGAAGCAAACAAGTTAGAAAAAATATGTAAATTTTAGGTGTTTTTGATGACTCCAATGATTTTCTGGGACACCTAAAATGCACATGTATCTTATTTAATATACATTATGATCAATTTATACATGTATAGGGTGAATGTGTATATAATGTATGTAATCATTCATTGTTTAGAGCATGCTCTAACACCATTGTTAATGTCATATGCAGGACTAGGAGCAGAAAGGAGCTAGAAGGGACAGATGAAGCTCAGGATAGCATCAGGACAAAACAACACCAGTCAAGACCAGTCATTCACAGGTAATGGTTGGTTACCTTCCTTCTATGCACATTCATTTCTTTTCTTTATCTATTCATGTATGAATTTTTTCATAATTTGTATTGAACAAGCAAAGGTTAGTCTCATGGCTTGTATGAGACAATGTACACTTCTACATTCAATAAAGATTACTCTTTTATGAAAAGGTAATATTAATATTTCTTTTGTTACATGCATGTGTATGAATGCATTAATCTATAATTTTGTAATCTTTTCTAGATTGTTTCATTTATACATTTGAATGTAACGAAGGAAAGTTAATAAAATGTACCTCATTTCTCAATTTAAAATCAACAAACACCTGATTGAACCTATGAGTGAAAATCTAGTAATAGAAGCATCTAGAAGAATTTTTGTCGAGGATTGAGTTGTAAGCATTTTACAAGTGCATGAAATTTGGAAGTGCAATTAAGGCAAGTGAGCTATTTTAAGAACATCACAATAAGGTATAGGCATTCATCTGAGTATTGTTTAATGTAAGATTAGATATTCTAAGTTAAGAGGATCCAATCATATTTGTATGTGAATCTTGAAAATGTATGCAAAATAACACAAAACTATCTAACTACATGTCAAGAAAGAGATCCATTCATGAGATGTTTTGATTGCAAATCTACAAATGTTAACTCTTTTTCTAGATTTTTAAGAGTTCTCAAGAAGCTACCATTGACATATTTGAAAGCTAGGTGTTTTTGAATTGATTCAATAATTTGTGTTGCTTATGCCCTAAAAAACAATCTTTTCTCATATTGATGATATACGTCATGAAATTCAAATGGTGAATGAAATAGTTGCATAGTGTTTGTAGAGGTAAAAAACCTTTACTTGAGTGAATTGATCATGTGACATCATCATGGGACCCATAATTATGAAGTACAACTATCAAGGGTGCAAGTTTAGGTTAGTTTTGGAAAGCACACTTCCTTTCAAATCACAAAAAATAAACAAGGCCATATCAGCTTGTAGGAATTCTAGAAAACCATGGAGGAGGAGAAGAGATCGCTTGTCTCAGAGAGTCTTTGAAAGTGGACTAGCTCATGCCACCAACTTCTAAATATCATATTAATTCTTGAACTTGGTTTTAGAATGCATGAAGGGTTACAATCGAGAAACAAGAGAGATTAAAACTATTGATGATAAGCTTGTGGCTAAGCTAGATAGTGTTTCAATCGGTATTATTTTTAGGTTAATTCTTAGGACCAATTTTCCAACATTGATAAAGAAATTGTAGAAACAGACTTTGCCAAGAGGAATGATGAATGTCTCAATACTATAGCAAGGAATTGGCTATAGGTTTTGAAAGGAGGAAAGTCCCAATTGCCTAAGATTATGCAAAAATCAGTCTTCATCAACGAAGTTTCAAATATCATTCTTTTGCTTCACAAATTGATGGGGAACAAAATTTTAAAGGATTTGTGTAGGAAATTATTTTATCGATTGGAGAGGGATTATTAGTGATAATATTCATAGTCAATTGACTTGCTTCAAAGAGAACCAATACTTCTATATGGCATCTTATCTTTTATATTCAATTTCCCACATGAAGACATGTTAGGTCTTGACACCAAAGGATTATACGACAACATCACTCAAATTTATAACTATTATATATATATATAATAGTTGGATCGGTCATAAACATTTCAGGAGAGTGAATGATGCACTAACTATGTTGATAGTCAAGATGCTTCAAGGGAATACGAGACTCAAGATTTCATCAGTAGAAACTATTCTCAACAAGAAGTATAACAACTATTTTATCCAGTTCCCAAAGTTCATTTACATCCTTAAGTAGGTGGATTTGATGGATTTTCCTACAAAATTCCAAGATATGTAGATGATAATCTCATCCCAATTGAGCTATGCAAACAAATTGGAGCATTCAATAGAGGATGCAAGGGGCTAAAGAAGTTAGGAATTATATTCCCAATCGGTCTCAGGCATTATCAGTGTACAAATCTTCTTTTGATGCTCAAAACATTGAGTATTCAATAGCAAAGTTGAACATGTACAAGTTTTGATACATTGGTGGTTGATGTTGCACCAAAAGATCAACCTGTTAATGCCTAATACAACCACCAGATTTATACAAGATCCACAAGAGGCGGTTAAGCCATGTCACAAACCCAAGCACCACACAGCACAGAGGAGACCAAGGAACACACCATCTTGCAACAATCCACCCAACGCAAGCAAAGGGTTCGAACCCATGACCTTAGCTCTAATACCAATTGTTACATTGGTGGTTGTCGTTGCACCAAAAGATGGACCTGTTAATTCCCAATACAACTACCAAATTTATACAAGATCCACATGAGGCAGTTAAGCCATGTCATGAACCCAAATGCTGTGTTGCATAGAGGAGACCAAGGGACGCACCATCTTGCAACACTTTTACATTGTGAGAATCTCATTTGATAGCAAAAACTATGTTAGACAACTTAGATTTTGGTCCAGGATTTTTTCATGTCCTTGAAATTAAAGATTTTTAGGAAGATTGTGAGGATGATTATGAAGTTCACAAAAGATATTGGATGAGATTTCTTTTGAAGCAAATCAAGTACTTTAGGTTTGATTGGAGTTTGCAAGGGAATGAAGATGATGAAACAGATTTGGTGGATCCCATATACTTTGAAAAAATTCAGGTGCAACCTCTACCACCTATTGCTTGGGAAAAAGAAGTCAAATACATTGAAGACAAAACTACTCATATCCTTAGGATATTAGAATATTGGTTTATATAAAAAGTCATCAAATCCATAGCTATGAGGCCTTTAGGAAAGGATGATTTGTTAAGGAGAAAAAGTGACAAATAGGTAGCTTCTTCTACTCTTTCCCAACCTTCCACTATGATCTCTAATTCTCAAAAAAATGTGTGAGGTGGTGATGATGAAGATCCCTCTAAGAAGATCAATCTCAAAAGCATTTGTGGGGATGATCTAAATATTAGAAAGAAAAGATCGAATCCAAAGGAAAGGACATTGAATACTATACGATAAGAGACTGAAGAGCAAGAGCAAATAGATCCTCAAGCTTATCATAGTGGAAAAAATTAAAGCACAACTATTTCTCCTTTTTTTCTCATCATTTCTCCACACCATGATAAGTCTAATGCTCCTCCTATTACAGAACATTCAGCCTTGTTAAATCAATGTGATTTTGGTAAATACATCTTTTCTAGTTATCTCTAATCCACCTACATATTTTAATCCATCAATTTTAGGTGTCCCAAGTTCTTCACAAGGTCCAACTACTTTGTGTTTTTAATAGAGCTTAGCAAAGAAGAGTGTTGTTTAGCTAGGTATTCTAGATTTTGATATTATTGCTAATCCAATCTAGATGTATACCAAAGTCAGTTGATGAAAGTGATTTTAATATCACTAAGGTAGATCTTGGACCTCTGAAACGTGTAGGTGATATTCACAATTTTCAAGTGTTCATGACCAAATTGATTCAAAGGATGAAAAAGGAAAAGCTTATGAAAAATCAGTTCAAGCAACAAGTGCAAATTTTGACCTCATATATCAAGTTCAAAATGGATACGTCTACCTTGCCCATAGATTTGGCCCCCACTTCTACAATTCTTGCTTCTGAAGGAATCATTGAGAAAGAAATCATAGAGGGTGTGCAAAAATATCAATCATATGGGAAGGAAATCAAAAGGTGGGCAGATCAAATGAAACTAGATGCTTTGAACTTCATCAAGAAAATTAAAGATTTTATTGATAAAGTGAGTGTTCAAGAAGAAGAGGTCACCAAAGAGATAAAAATAATAAGAGAGGATGAAGCAATATGGCAGGGAATTCTAAATTATCTCCGCGAGATGAATGAAATGTGTGTTGATGATTTCATCATTGAAAGGATTTTCTCAAATATTGAGGAGAATAGATCTAACATATGGTTTCATTGTGTGGAATGGAAGCTCATAAAAATTGGCCAAATTCTGATAGAGTAGGAAAATATTTTGGTGACTTGTGAATAGATAAAGATAAAAGCTCAAAATGACTTCCTATTGCTCAACATTGATACAATGGAAGAAGGTCCAAAATTCAAGATTTGGATATTTCAGGTGATCAAGAATAAATTTGAAGATATGATCAATTTTGAAGTATTCAATGGATAAGCTTTTAGTGTGGAGGAAATGAATAAATTAAGTAGAATTTCTACCACACTAAGTATGTGTGATGGTCATCCACTTGATTATTGCCAAAATTTGGAGGAGATTCAAAAATTCAAGAGAATTGGAAATTGAGAATGAGCAATGTGATTGTTCCTAGGAGCAAGCTCCTAGCTCATGAAAGCCATCAAAGTTTTTAGAATTTTTAGAGCAAATTCTTCTCATCAAAAGCAACTTGCAGCCCACAAGACTTTACAAGGTGCTACCACAATAGTGGTTTACACTTTAGGGGAGATCCTGATTTTTGTTGAAATCACATATTTTTAGAAAATATAATGATTTAAGCCTTGAAAATTTCTATTTAAAGGATTCCAATTGAAGAAAGTATGATCAAACCACCTTAGACCAAATCCCCTTGGATAAAATGTCACTAGTTTTAAACCATACCTAGAACGGAGTCTCCTTTACACCTATCAAAATGTTGATAAAAAATCCCTTTTGATTTACCTTTTGGGGAATCACATGAATTCATTTAAGATTTATTTTTTTAAAGTATGTATTCCTTATTATAAGCTTCCAAAAAAGTATAATTTTAATTCAACTTAATTTGATTATTATATTTATTTTTTATTTCTTGTGATTGTAGGTTTTTCACCAAAAATCAAGCTCTTTGTTCTGCACATGTGGAAAAATAGAAGATTATTAAAAAAAATGAAAAATATGAGTGCACTAGATATTGAAGTCCTTGATCCAATAAAAAAAATAAAATGAATTTTGATACATACAAAAAAAGTTGTGTTATACACTCTGTCTATGTCTAAATTGTAATTGGTTCGACTTCGAAACTTGATTAAGGAAAAAATATTCAATAAAACACTATGAAGCTAATTGGAAGCACTAGAAAATGTAGTTACAAATCTAAATTCAAAAAAAAAAGAATTTTTTCCTTCATAGAAAAAAAGTTGTGTTATACGGTGAATGTCACTCCTTAAAAATGGTGTTTACTGAAAAAAGTAGTTTTTGAAGGAGATGGAAAAAGAAGTGCAATCTGATTCCAAATTTTTTTTAAAATATATATTTAGAATCTACAGACAAAATGTCACAAATCACTAGTTTGTATCATCTTCAAATTCCTCACGGTTTAGCCGCTATAGGTGTCTAAAAGTGAAGATTTAGTTAGAAAAAATCAACTCAGTGTCCAATTTGGCCAAAAATTATAAACTAGTATTGTGAGATCACCCTATAGAAGGCATCAGGGTTGATGCAAATGGAAGAGGAGTTTCTTAGTAACTCCAATTGCACATGTGCCTATTAGGTTTCTAAGTGTTGGGTAAATTATTGTCTTAATTTTATCTTTTTGTAAAAGTGACCTTTATATCTCATAATTATGAAAGATTAAAAAATAAACCTTTCAGTGTGAAAATTGAGAGGTTTCTAACTTAATAAAGTTAATTATTTTATTTCTCTCAAATATTGTAAAAAGGTAGCTGCTAGGGTAGTTATAAGTTGGTTATGAGTTAGTTACTAGTTAAAGCCTATCTTTGCAAGGCTTATGTTATTGTAAAGGGACTTTTGAGATTTTCATAAGTTTGTATAAGGGGATTTTTGGAATTGTACGAATCTACAAAGAAATAGAAATCATTCTTGAAGGTGCATCATGGTGTTTTCTACGTGTTATCATTAATCTTTTAGTATGTTAATTTGGTGATAACCTTTGTGATCCTACATCTTATTTTTGAATGCTAAAGGTAAATCTTTCATGAATCACATTTGGGACATTTTTTATTTTTTGGTATCTTGATTTCAACATATTACCATTTTGAAAATCTAGAATTCATTATGAAGCTTGTATGCATAATCTATGATCTTGGTAATAAAATTATTTAAGTTCCTTTTCATTTCTATTTAAAAATATAGATAAGATCATACAAGGGAGCTGCCCCTCTCGAATGTAGAGGAAGATTGTTGTTTCATAAGCAATCTCTCCAACTATTAGAGAGTTATTGCCACATATCATTTTAAGTGTCAATTCGCTTACCAACAAATTGACATATCTAAGTGTTATCTTTCTTGGCTAGAGTCATCAACAAGGCCTTGTCTTCCCTAATCTCTAATATTTGTTCCAAGTAGATCAATCTCAATGCCTCCATCAAACCCTAGTCATCCTTGTCAAAAATCTACATCATAACTACTACTATGGACTACCTCTCTTAAGCCTTCACCATGAGAAAGATCTCCCCACATAAGCACACACACTCTCTCCAAATTATTTTAAAACCTAACCCACCATGAAACCCCTTCTTTTATTAAAACCTAAATGATCCTTGTAATTCCCATGAACCTATAACACTTCTTGTGAGTTTGCATCATACTAATCACTACTTGCACCATTTTATGCACTTACACCACCCTAACACCTTCCTACACGATTATTATGTGGCATGTGTCATTTTCATGCATGCATGCACTAAGGAGGTCGTTGTGCATACACAATCCATTCTTTTCCACCCTCATAAATGACCCTAAAACCCTATAAAAATACTTAAAAATGTAGGAACATTTTTATTTGCCTAATTCTTTGATATCATTGAGACTAAGTTTGCATGATACAATAAAGGGAAGCCCCACTCTTAGTTATGAATCATTAAAAAATTTACAAGCGAGTCATTACAAATAATATCGAACTTCACTTTTGATAAATAACAAGTGGACCTTATTATACGAGATGATATGCCAACTATCATAAATGTAGAGTACAATCTAGTTAACAATAATTTATTTCTAAAAATTAATACATTTGTTGCAATTTTCATTTTTTAAAGATCCAATAGTATAATTTTTTTTAGACTGCAGTCCATTAGTTAGGTATCCATCCCCCTATAATTAACTGTAGTGTAGCCTAGTAAACTTTTTTCGTGTGATCAGTGGTGTTGGCGTGACATGCCCTCCAGTACCATGAGTTTAGGGGGATACTAGACCTCGTGACCTCTTGCTTGCAACAAAATGCTTTAGCCAATCGAGCTAGGCCCCCTGCCCCTTGAATAGTATAATTTTAAGTGTTGGTATAATTTAATAATTTCAAGATGATATTATGTGTTGGTGTTAGGACATCCTAATTTTTTTTTCTAAAATCACATTTTTATTAGAAAAATTAATGATTTAAGCCTTGAGGGGTTTCATCTAAAAAAAAATTATTGAAGAGGGTTAGATAAGACCCTCTTAGATCAAACCCCCTTGGATAGAACCCCTCTAGTCTTAAATCATACCAACAATGGAGTCTCCTTTGCACCTATCAAAATGCTGACAAAAAGCCACTTTTTCTTTACCTTTTGGGGGATCAAATAAAGTCATTTAGAAATTGTGTTTTGTAATTATTTATCCATTATTATAAGCTTTCTAAAAGTATAATTTTTAATATTTTTAATTTTATTATTATTGTAGACATGTATAAATGCCTAATGCGTATCACACATCATGAAATTATGTTTTTCCATCATGGTCATCATTTTCATTACCATTACTACATTTAGCATCATTTCACATAAATTGCATCAATAATCCCCTTTTCACATCATTTCCATCATTTAACCCTATTTCTCTCTATTAATTAAATAATCTTGAATTGTTTAATTAATTCACCATTTCATCACTAATTTTCCCCTTATCACCCTAGTTGAATAATTTTAATTATTTAATTAGGCTCATCTAAAATCTCTTCTTAATCTTATATAATTAAAATCACATTTCTAATCTTTTTTCTTCGATGATATATTCTTTTTAAAGAATGGCATATTCCTATCCTCCATAATTAAATAATTTTTAATTATTTAATTATCATATTTTCCCTCTGCAAAGCATATTCTCAAGGAATATTCCTTTTCAAAAAAATTTGACTAAACTTTTCTCAACCAAATTTCTAGCCCTTGATCTTCAAATATAATCTCCACCTTTAATCTAAAATGTCCTAACCATTTTCCTAAAATGGTGGAGATATTTAAGTTCTAACTAATCATATCCTTTGATCTTTCTTGATTCACTCTCATTTGTGGGTGTTGAGGATCAATCTCAACCCTTCTTTATGGGAATTGAATCTCAATCTTGACCATTGATCTAATTTCCTAAAATCTATAAAATCACCTTCCATCCTTCACATTCATCACCTAGAATTTTCATAGCTAAGTCATGTCAATTTGATTCTTGAGCAATTGAGAGCATTTATCATAGCATATAGGTCATCTTTGCATCATATTCAATCAAGTTTTTTGCTAGCAATTATGGAGGCTTCAACTGTTTGAGCAATCCAACACCATACAACACCAATCTCTCCAACAATGGGATGTGAGATTGTTCTTGTTTTAATTTCAATTATGTTTGATTATACTAACATTAGGGTTTGATGTCATGGCTTGATTTGCAATCTAATATCATTGGTTAGTGGGTTTTGATCTCTTGTTTTGGGTTTTTGATTGAATTATTGATTGTTTATCCCCTTCCACTTTTACCCCTTAAAATTATATTTATATTTTACTTCTTATAAATATAGGTTTTTCACCAAACATCAAGGTATTTATTTCACATATGCAAAAAAATAAAAATAAAATAGAGAAAAATCTAAAAAATATGTGTGCACTAGGTATTGATGTCTTTATTTTAGAAAAAATAAAATAAAATAAAAATTCAATACATACAAAACAAGTTACATGTTACAACATACACTTATGGCCAAATTATAATTATTCCAACTTCATAAATTGGTTTAAAACAAATATGTAACAAAAAATTATGACAAAATATATATTCACTAGATATTGATGTTAAAAATCTTTATTTTAAAAATTATAATTTTATCTTTTGAAGAAAAAAAATTTATGTGTTATGACATAAACGTCACTTTTTAAAAATGTTGTTTACTATAAAAAAAAATTATTAAAAGTTACATTAAAAAATCACAATTTTTTTTAAATTTTAAAATATATATTTAGAATCTAAACACAAATCCTCACAAATCAATTATTTGCATTGTTACTCGTAAATAGGACCCCCTTCTCTTTTTCTATCTTTCCTTTTTGCCTAAGTCCTTTTGCCTGAACTTGTGTTCGGGCAGCCTTTTGTCGTCTTCCTTGAACTCAAGCGAGGTTTTCGTTTGTTCCTCGAACCTCTCATTTTATCACATATATTGCTTGACCTTTGCTAGGTGGTGTTTTATTACTATTTTCAAACTTACCATTCCTTCGAGAATGGGTTTATGTGTGTTAATAACCTGAGTGATGAGTTGTCATGCATTTGAATCTAGGAACTTCACCTGCAAGTTAACCTTTGGGTTGTATTATTTAGACTATTTGAAACCTAGGCAATGTTTTATTAAGTTATGTGAACCATCCATTTTGTTGCCCAGAAGCTTTTTAGTGATTAACTAAATAATAATAAGCATAATTCATCTAACCAGTGCATTATACAAAAAAGGAAACCAACACTTTCAAATACGATTTGAACAAGAAACCAATGAAGCCATGCATACAAAAACATAGTGATATCAAAAGAAACATTTTATTTATTTATATATATAAACGTTTTTACATTGCATTGGCACTAAAAAAAATTTATTCGACTACAAAAGTTCATGTCATGGACAAAAAGCAAAAATGAGACACTTCCATTCAGGCACACAGGGCCACAACTTCCTCCAAAGTCTCATCCTGAAGGGTCGACGCAATGCAGATGGCATTAGCTATCAGTCCATTCCGAGGGTAGTGGTTAATCCCACTAATCGCCACATTAACAGGATGATGAAATTTGGGCTTTACCAAGCGCTCCAGTGCTCTTACACCCTAGTCACAGCGGCCAAAAGTCCTGATGACTGTATATATAAAATGCTCCAGCATGGTTGTGTTGTGTACATGGGCTTGGCTTAGGAATGCTTTGCCCAGAATGTTGTGAAGCACTTCTTCTTCTACCTCACTTCGTACTGTGAAGACCTCTTTCAACTGGTTTAATATATGCCTAAACAGCGGACTACATTCGATTTCTTCCAAGACAATGTAGTTATTGGTAGAATTTATGTCACTCTATGAGCTCTCCATGCTTGATGCTATTGATTGATGAAGAAAGGTGACACTGGTTGAATTTATAGAAGATTGGTTAGACATTTGTGCATTCTCCTAAGTTTGATGAAATGGCAATTTAGTCCCAATTTATGGTTGATTTGAGCTAGTTTAAATTACAATTTCCCATCACGTAGCATACACACGTGCTACCGCTTGATATTCCATGGATGGACATTGCATTAATTATTTGGTTACATGAGAGGTCATTCAGCGGTTGTTGGTGAGATCAAGATCGGTTTTTCTTACTGATTTGTCTATTCCTCTACCAAGATTAATTATTCTGATTGATTTTAGCAATTTTCAAGAAACGTTGGAGAAGCAAGTAGGCCACTAATTTAGTAATGGTTTTGGCGACTATCCAGCAACCTTAGCTTTACTATAAATTTGAAAATATAAAAGAAGATAGGGGTTCTTCTGGACATACACCTTGTGGTGTTGTTGAGAGGGGTTTAAGCATTTATTTTAGAATGTAATTTTTATAATCTATGTGTTATGAATTTAATGATATGTCTAGTATGTTGATTTTTGCATTACATGTGTGATATAGTTGTCTTCTTTGAAAGATAAGTTGTATATAATTCATTTATTGCAATCTGATTTTATCTCTTTGATTGGATAGTCATAGGTTTTCAATCTTTGAATTGGTCATTTATGGCTTTCATTTACGCTTCCCACATTGGTTTCATATTTATGAACTAAAACTAGCCACCTTTCCTACTTTCTAGTTAAAAGCATACCCATATTCATTAGATTAGCTAAATTCATTGAAAATCTAGTGAGGAAGTTGTAGCTCGACAAAATTTAGAGAAAGCTTGCCACAAATGCAATTGTGGTCTTTTCAGAGCTATTAGTGGATTTACACTGGTGTTAATTATGGGTCAAGAGTCATTCATTTTTTAGCATATTTGTCCTAAGCCATTCCATTCACTAACACACATCATCTCCAAATTATTAATGGTTTAGTTTCTATAGGTTTCATAAAGTGAAAACTTTGTAAAAAATATTAATTTCAATGTCCTACTTTGGCCAAAAGTGGGACACAGTATTGTGGGCTAACCATACAACTACTTTTGTAATCTCTTAGTTGTATGTTATATATTTTGAGTGTTTGGATAATAAATGTTGATTGACATATGTGGGCACCTTTTTAATCATTATGTTGTTTTTATATGTTTTATGGGTGTAATAGTATAATATGAGAATCTTAATCTTTATTCCAATATAAAATTCTATTATTTATGTTGCTACCCTCATGAAGTTATTTTATTCTCATTCCTTCTAGAATCTAAATCTATTTTTGTTTAATTTATTTTACTACATATTTTTTAAATAATAAAAACAAAAGATTACAAAGATTTATTTCTAGTGCAAGATGTTAAAATATAATAGAAACACAAAGTTCAATATCATCAAAGGTTCAGCATTAAAAATTTCACTACCATCTATAACTTTCAAACTAAACATAGAAAATCATCAAAAGGAATCATAGATCCCTAAGGCCTAGACATATCACTATTCACTATAATTTGTAATAATGAAGCCAAATAGATAAATAAATAGGAGGAATCTTATATTCAAAGAATAATAAAAAGCTATCACTTTCACTTAATTTTTAATGCATATGGTTGTCTATGGCTCACCAAAAATGGAATTCTAGGTAGAAACTAAGCACTAGTCATAGAAGAAATGAACTTGAAAAGAGTCCAAAATAGAATCCTTCAAGGAACTTAAATATTCAAGATTGAGTCAATAAAAATAAAGAGGAAGAAAAAATATGTAAAAGAATAATCTATAACTTTTTAATTATATTTATATGAACTCAAATTTAGTGGAGCTTATCAAATTGTAAAATGATGGAGGAAAATTTTGGTGAATCTTGCTTAATTGTTAAATAGTTGATGTGGTCAATTGGGACCATGATATAAAACATGGGTAATGATTTAAAGGTCATTAAGTTCATAATGTTAGTGTGGTAATGGTAATGACAAAAATGGTTCTCATATAGGGTATAATTTTAATGGTATTGATGAATATGTCAATTAATTGAAACATGTCTCCAAAATTCTAAGCAATTTCCTAGTAAAAATGTGTATTCTACTATGTCAAACATTATGGTATAAATGCTTTTTAAATCTCTTCAAGGAAATTTAACACCTATTAGATATAAATAAAAAATTCTCAACAATTTGGGATCTTCACTATTTCATTATATTTTTCCAAAATTAGTTGGCTTATTCAAACTATTTGTTAGTGTTAATCATTAAAAAATAATCTAAAAAACTAAAGAATGTATAAATTAACAACACATTTCACATTTTTACCCCTGATTGGCTTGTTTCTTTCTCTTGCTCATTGTCAGCCTTAACCAGATTGGGGTTGGACCACTTCCCTCTGTCTTTGTATGTGGATCGGTTGGGAAGAAAGAAAAACTTTTCGTTTAGGTTTGAGAAGATGCGGACCTATCATCCTGATCTCAAAAATCTAATTTTTGGGTGGTGGTATATCCAGATGGATGGGACGACAATGTATAGAGTGGCTAAAAAGCTTGCTAATGTGAAGAATAATGTTAGGAAATGTCCAACAGGTCTTCTTTTGGTCACATTTTGATGGAAAAGGAGAAGGTTAATAAGGAGCTCATGGCGATTCAGCAATCCATCCAAGCTTTTGGGTATGATCGAGACTTGATCTTGAAGGAAAATGTTCTTCTTTCCAGTTTGCATAACATTATAGCTAAGGAGGAGGAATTCTAGAAGAAGAGATCTTGGGTTATGTGGTTAAAAAGTGGGGATCGTAACACAAGGTTATTTCATCTCTCAACTTTAAAACATAGGGCTACCAATTGTATTAGCTCTATCCAGTTTAATAACCAGGTCCTGGAGGAGGATGTTGATTTGCAGCTTGCGGCAGCTTCTTACTTTTCTAACCTGCTTTCGATGGAAAGGGAGTTGGATTGTGATTGCTAGGAGGATCTTTTGTGGAATATCCCTAATGTCATTTCGGAGGTTACTATAGGTAGTCGGTTTGTATTTCATTGGTGGAGGAAATGTGGAGTGTTGTTTTCTCTTTTGAAGGAAATAAGGCTCATAGGCTTGATGGTTTCCCAATGTTCCTTTTTCAATCTTTCTAGGAAATCATTGCCAAGGATGTTGTGGATGCTACTAAGGAATTTTTTTGGTTCTAGTAAGCTTTTGAAGGAATTGAACTCCTTTATTTTTCTTGTGCCTAAGAAGTTGGGTGTTGGCTCTTTTTATGAATTTCGCCCAATCAATCTATGCAACTTGATTTATAAGATTTTTTCTAAAGTGTTGGTGGTTAGACTACAAAAGGTTCTTCCTCTTATCATTTCTCCTCAGCAAAATGGTTTTGTGGCTGGTAGAAAAATTTTGGACTCTATTCTTACTGTCCATAAGAATATTTACTCTTTAAATGTTAATAAGCAAGTTGGCTTTATCTTAAAGCTTGATTTGCTTAAAGCTTATGATAGAGTTGACTGGGGTTTTCTTTCTAGGATTTTGCTTGCTTTTGGGTTTAGGGAGAAATTGGTTTCTCTTGTTAATCAACTCATTTCTACCCCTAGATTTTTTGTTTTGGTTAATGGTTCTCCCTCCCCTCTCTTTGATTGCTCGAGAAGATTGAGACAAGGAGATCATATCTCTCCTTTTCTCTTTATTATCATGGTGGAATTGTTGGGTTGTCTTATTCAAAGATTTATAAATTCTGGTCTTATGTCAAGGTTGGCTCCTTCATCTTCTAATCTTATTTGTTCCCATCAACAGTTTGTTGATGATTCTCTCATGATTGGGGAATTGTCTATTAAAGAGGCCAAAGCTATTAATTTGATTCTGCATAAATATGAGGCTACTTCTAGGCAGAAGTTTATCATACACAAGGGTGTTATTTTCTTCTTTAACGCTCCTGACCACGTGCAGATTAAAATTGCTAGAATTCTATAGTGCCAGATTGGTGAGCTCTCGGCGTCTTATTTGGGTCTTCCCCTATGCTTGAATGTTCTTGAGTCCTTCTAGAGGGGATTGATTGATAATTTCAACTCCAAACTAGTTGGTTTGAAGGGTGTGTTGTTGAGCCAGGTTGGGAAAGTGTAGTTAATTAAGGCCACTTTTCAGAATATCCCTGTTTAAGCACTCAACTTGTTTTATATGCCTAGGAAATTTGTGGATAAGTTAGAGGGTATTCAGAAAATTTTCCTTTGGTATGGGGTGGAAGATAAGAGAAGAATCCATTTAGTGGCTTGGGATGATATATGTAGGCCTAAGAAAGTGGGAGGTCTAGGAATTTGTAAGATCAAAGAATTTAATGTTACCCTTCTTAGTAAACAACTATAGAACCTAATGTTGGCAAATAGTGATTGGGCTAAAACTACTCGTCACAAATACCTCTATGGGGTTGACCGGATTTGGGAGTTCTTGTCTCCTGACTTTTCCCCTCCATCTGGGTCTACTCTATGGAATGGTATGGTCAAGGCTTGTAGGCTTGTTTCTAAAGGTCTCTTCTGGCAGATGGGCAATGGTAGGAGAATTCTATTTTGGGAGGATTGTTGGTATGGCAATAGACCTGTTAAAGATGAGCAATGGGCGCAACCTTTCATGGACACTTGTAAGTGGAGGATTAGCATATTTGTTGCTGATTATATTGATGGGGGTTGTTGGAAGAGGTTGCATGAGGTGGAATCGGGTTTGGAGAATCTTTATAATGCTTTAACTTTGGTTCATATCCCTAATTTTAATATTGTTCATGAAGTTGTGTGGAGGCCTTTTTCCAATGGTAAGTTTTATGTTTCCTCTTCTTTTCATCTCCAGGCTTCCTTTGTTGGACCTGTCCCTTTCTGGTCTTACCTTTGGTCCTCTAAATTGATTCCCAAGGTTAATATTTTCTTCTGGATTTTTTTCCAAAATAAGGTATTAAATACTGATAGTTTGGTCAAGAGAGGTTTTGTGATGCCTAACAGATGCTTTCTCTATGAAGAAGTTGTCAAGAACTCTTTTCACCTTTTGATTGGATGTAAATATGCTAGAGAGGTGTGGACTCATGTTTTGTCTCTCTGGAATCTTAGTTGGGTGTTTCCTTCATCGATTGGGGAAGTGTGGGCTCAGTGGATAGGTCCCTCCTCCAATCCTGCTCTACTATTTCTTTGGTCTCTTTGTCTACACCATTTTGCTTGGGGTATTTGGTTGGAATGCAATAATATGATTTTTCAAAAATTTGGCTCTTCCTACTATCTCGATGGGTTTTAAAATCTATGCTACTCTCAAAGAAAACTTCCTCTTGCGGGTTTCTTTCTAAAATGGTCTAAGTTTAAGGCTAAGTCTGGATGATATCTTTATTCAACATAATTGGAAATTTCCCTGTGATATATCCCTTCCTCTCTCTAAAGGGAAATCATCTGGCGAGGATCTTGTTTGGAAAGCTCCTCCTATTGGTTGGTTGAAGAATAACTTTGATGGAGTTGCTAAAGGTAATCTAGGTTCTACTAGTTGTGGGGGAGTGTTAAGAGATTCTAATGGTAGGTTCATCTCTGCGATGGAACTCCCTTTGGAAACCCAGACGAACTACTATGTGGAGGCAATTGCTGCCTATCATGGTTTGAAATTGGCCTATTTAAAAGGTTACAAGAAGGTATGGCTAGAGGGGGATTCCCTAAATATAATTAATAATCTGAAGAAATGTTTTGAACCCTCATGGACTATTGAATCCATCATCTTAGATGTTATTGAGATCATCAATGTTTTTGAAGAATTGTATATATCTCATATATTTTGAGAAGGAAATGGACTTGCGGATATCTTTGAAAATTTGGGTGTAAGGGGTCCTAGGGAATGGGAGGGGAACGACCCTCTTCCCATAGAGGCAATTGTGTGCATAAATCATGATGTTCAAAATTGCTAGCTTGGATGAAGATCTTTTATTGCTTTGGGCTCGCATGACAATGTTCACATGGCATGTAATTAGAAGGGGTGATGGCAAGCTAGATTGTAATCGGGTTGATGGTACTTTGTTTGAATTCCATAAGGGGAGGCGTTCAAAAATCATTACTACCCTTTTCCATATTTTTCGTTGCCACACGGATTGTGGGCACTTATATATCTCTCCTCAAGGTTTCTTCTCATAGTTTGCAAGGTTCTCAAGCTTTTGTCTTCTACAAATTTTGGGGCCATGGGTGGCAATAGAAACTGTGTGGAGCCATTTTCCTATGACTCGGTGAAGAAAAAGGAGGTTTGGTGTATTCTAGAGAAAGGAAGGGTAACACCTTACCTCAAAAGGTTGCATGGCAACAATCCACAGGTGACTGCAGTGTTTGCTAAAGCATGGAATAACAGGGTATTGAAATTGGGGGGAACAAAGTTTGATGTGAATGAAGATTTCATTGCTAACATTACTGGGCTTTCAACTGAAAGTAAGAAGGTATATAGGGACAAGGAGTTGAAGGCTACAATGGAGGTATTTTTCAAGGACAATGAAGCTCAAGATCTTAAGCCGACTAAGAGTGAAGGGCACCAGAGGAGCTCTCTCAAAGCACTCTGGGGGGGATGTGGGCTAGGAGCTAATGAGATATATAACCCTTGAGGGTCGATTCTCTACAATAAATGCATATCACTTTGTTCTCCTTAATCACTTTTGCCACAAAAAGAAGATTTATTTTTATCTTCTGGCGTCTTTGGAATCTAGGTTGAAGGATCACAAAAGGAATCCCAAAAACCATGTTCTACATGTGGGGCTCATCTTATTAATCACTGATTATACTAAATCCTTTGAGGTTTTCAAATTGCTTGCTACTCCTAAGGGTAAGAAAATTAAACCAGCCAAGGAGTATGATACGGTTTCTGTTCAGAAGAGTCAGGTAGCAAGAAATGGAGGAAGAGGAAATTGTTTCTAGAGGAGGATTCTAATTCTGAGGATGACATTGATTATTTCTTAGATTTCCAAGCTTCCCTGGATGTGCCCTCACAGCCTCTGAAAGTGGGAATGTCTAGCAAAGGGGAGTTGGGTCCTAATTTGAAGGGATTTGAGATTGGTAGCTAGCAAAAAGCTAATGTTAAGTCATCTAATGTGGGAGCCCCTACTACCAGTCAGAAGGAGAAAGATAAAGAGGGGCCCCATCCATCCCCTGTTGTGCAGCATAAGAGAAAGAAGGACCAAGAGGCTGGCAGTAACAAGAGGTTGGTTGTTAGGTTTGCAAGCCAATTGATGGAAATTCAAGTGGATTCTCTCTTGAAGGATGTTGGTGGGTAGATTGTTGTGGAATCCCTGGGTGTGGATGTGGTGACGCTAATAGAAGATGATCTACGGATGAGGTTATTTCTGATTCGGTCCACACTTGCTTCAAATGCCTATTCCTGGTGGTAAAGGTAAGCAGGTTTGTGTTAGTCAGGATAAAGTTAGCTCTTCTAAGGAGGATATTGTTGTGAGTAAGGATGTGTTTAGTTTCGATCATGAGGATATTTTTGATGTTCTAGGGTTGGATAAGGAGAGTTTTATTTCTTTGTTTAAATTGGTCAAATGGGTGATTCATGAATGTAATATGACAAATGTTTGGGTTTGTGGGGCTAGGAGTAAGGTGGGGGAGTCTTCGGCCCATAGTCAAATTAATGAGTTGTTTGAATCTTTAAAAACTATCGCTGAGCAAACCCTGAACATGAAGCAAATATTAGAGCTCATAATTGTGACCCTTGAGGACTAAATGGATAGGCTTATTGCTAACTTGGAGAAGGGTTGGGAAGGGAATAAATCTAGCAAGCTTGAATCTATTGATATTTACCCCCTATGTTAATGGCTAAGAAGAGCAAAGAGTTGGTTCCTAGTGGGGTTGCTGATGTTGTTGGGAGGCCTGTGGAGGAAGATGTGACTGTTGATAAGGATGGTGAAGGGAAAAATGTTTTGATTAGTGAGGTAAATTTGGGTGGTCTTGGTGCGCGTATGCGTAATAAGACCAAGATGCAGGGTGGTTCTCTTGCTAAGGAAACGTCTGAAGTGATGGATGACCTTCAGAAGACTAGGACTAGCAACATGGAGGTTGTTGCTATACTAAAGAATATGAAGTGTTGTTTTGTTCCTTTTTTTTACTATTGACGCGCTAATGGTGTTTTGTTTTTTGGTTGTTGTGTACTGATTGTTGTTCTCTTTTGATATAGTTGTTCCTTTTTTGTAAAGGTTTTTGGGGCCCCTTCAAAATTGATTTACCTCTAATAAAAAACAACACATTTCACAAATACCTATATTGGTCACATCCATACCAAATTCAAATGCTTTGGTTGAATGATCAAACAAAGTGTTCAAGTAACAAATTGTTCATGAGAACATTGGTGTTGGAAAAATCATCTAGATAACCACTTAAACAAGTGCTCAGTTAATTTGAAAAAAAAAGTCTTCATAGAACTAATTTCCAAACAACTTCTCTTCTTTCCATTGATATACCTTCACATCAATGAGTATTTTAGCTTTAATGAAATCCTCTTCTTTAATCATGAAGCATTGATGGATCTCATCACGTGTTATTTTCCAAGACATAATTCTAAGCAATACAAAATCTCAAAGGTTAGAATAATGAAATCAAGATGTTAACTATTATACCTATTCCCAACATTTATACATTTATTAAGGTTAACATATCATTTTAGCTTTTGTATGTTGGATTATAGTCATAAGTCTCACTCAAAGCATGAGAAGAGTTCATTACCTTTGTTAGAAATTTATGTACTAAATATAGGAATGAGCATAGATAACCATAAATCAATGATTAAACATTCACAACTATATTAGAATCATTATAAGAAAATAAAACAAGCATTTTTAAGCTAAAAAACTATATTCATGGAACTTGAATTATTTGTATCAAATACATGCTACTCTAAATTACATCTAGCAAAATTATTGATGATTATATATATAAAGCAAAATTATATAGGCACATTTTACCCCATTGCTCAAATTTGAATGCACAAGTTATCATGTATGAAGCAATGCATAAGACAATCATTTGTTAAAGTTTGCATTCAAGGATATATTGCATATGAATACACATGTGGGATTCAACTTGTTACAAATGCATTAAAGAGAATGTCTTATAATGGTGCCAATGATACACACAAATTTAAGGATAATTTATAGGTGATTCACATGCACTATACTTGTTGTTAGATTATATACTAATTATTTCTTGATATCAAAAAATAATACAAGTTTATGTCTATTTATGCATGAACATAACACCAAATCATATATATTTATACATATTCATCATTGGCCAAAGTGCAACATTGGTCTAGGCTAAAATGTTTGATTTTTATTTTGAACTTAAGGAGATTAGAATCATGAGTGTGATGTTAACCTTGCACATGTAGACATGACCTAGGTCAAACATTGGGGTTTGATTAATGCTTGAAAGGATTAGATGATGTATTAATATCAAAATGATAACTATAATTATACAAATAAATCAATAGACTAGATTACCATGCACATAAGAATATGTATAAGAAATTAGAATAGGGATAGGTGCAAACAATATTGCACAAAAAAATCACCATTTGTAGCTATATAAAAAATTGATAAAATTATGGGCAGGGTCCACTCTTGTTATATTGATAAAATAGGTATAAAATACTACTGATCAATTTTGTATGGAGAGTTTATATAGGGCTATCATAGTAGTGTCCACAATAGCCTATCCTCATAGAGCCATACAAAAAATGCCCTGTATTCTCTAACATTCCAAAAAAATAGAAAAACTAATTAAACACAAAAGAGGTCATAAAGAATAAGGCCACCATCCTCACAAAACATTGTATTTTTTATCTTGTGTGACATTAATCTTGTTGATATAACAAAAAAATAAATGCATTACATGTTGACCACCCATTTATGGGATTAACCTTGTGTTAAATGGACAATCAACAATACAAAAATCTACCTGATAGCCCCTTTCTCACACACGATGCTCTCTTACCAAAATGACAACTTTATCTAACTCCAAATAATCTGCAAATCGTGAAAAGCATAAAACCTAGTGTAGACACCGAAATCTGGTTTAAGCCTGCAACTTCAATATTCTTCATAATTCTTATTCTTCATGGTCATGATTAAATAATGTCAATTATTTAATTATTCTCTATAGTCTTCATTTCTTCTATTAATTAAATAATCTTAATTATTTAATTAATTCACACTTTTCTTTATTCCATCTGATTAATTAAATAAATGCTTTTTATTTAATTATCTTACTAAGTAACCTTATCCTTCTTGTCAAATTAAATAAATTCTTATTTAATTTACTCTTTATCATATTTCAACTATAATTAAATAAATTCTTTTATTTATTTAATTATTCATTTAAATCCCTTCATCACTTAATTAAATAAATCTTATTTATTTAATTATTCTTCAAATATCAAATCTTGAATTAAATGAATTATTTAATTCATAAATTCTATTTTAATGCATTCCTCTATATTTAGATAATTGTGTGATTTATCTAAGTATTCACTTTTACTCGACTCAAAGATCTATTTTAATCGCTCAGTTAACTCTTGATTTAAATGTCTGAGTGGCTTTCTCGAGTAATCTCTTCGTCAAATCATTCAATCATCCAATGCTAACTCAATTGCGTGTACATGCATATTAATTAAATATTATTATTTAATTAATTAAACCTTGTGCGTGCATTCGAACAAGAGTTGCTTTAATCAGTCTTTATCTTTGTCATGCAAAGATAATTCTTTTTTTTCGAATACCAAACTAGAAGATTAAATCATTTATTTAATCTTTAATTCTATTTCTAATTTGTATCACTCATGTCATTACTAACAGTTATCAGAATGCATGACTAATCAGTCAATCTCAACTGTCGATTGATCTTTCGATCTCGGCGTGTCGTTCGAATAATCAATTTTCTATAAATTGATCTATCATTCTTCATTTCATTCTCTCGCAAAATCTTATGACTTTTGAGAGCACTTATCTTGAATCTTCGATGTTTTTCTAAATCTCTATCATAGGCTATACTTGCATGAACTTACAAAAAATCTAAGGGCAATTATACTACAACTGCAAAATGGAGAAGGGCAATCGAGATGAATCATGGAAATACGTACATATTTGGTGAGATTGTTCAAGTTTTATTTACGTTTTTGATTTCCTTTGTTCTTTGTTGCTTAGCATTAGATTTGCATTTAGATTTGCATTGCATGTTTGCTCTTGATCTGTTTCTTTGTGCACTTTCCGGGCGTTACATTTGGTGAACCCAACATGAAGACACCATCTTCGCGTATCCGTAGACTTTTATTTTGATTTTTGCAGGTTTTTCGTATGAAACGACGTATCAGCTTGATGAAACGCTGCAATTGAAATTAATAGATGCATCAGTTTGACGAAGTGATGCAATTGATTTCTTGAACTGCATCTGACACCTGAAATGCCGCATATGAAAAACCACAACACATCTGAAGAATCCTGAATCGCAATTGACTGGTGAATACCGAGATGCAATTGAAGAGAATATCGAAGCATCTGACTGATACCACATCGATGCAATTGATTGGTAATCTTTATTTATGTTTTTAAAAATCTAAAATTGTCAATTAATTTGTGTGTTACTAATATTTGATTTTCAGCATGTGGCCTTTTGGAAGTTAACAAGTTTTTGCAAGACGATTGACGAAGACAATATTGAAAACTACTAATGAATTTTTCTACAGGATGCTTGTCGAAGACCCTAGTTAATTTTTTGAAATAGATTGTTTGGTAGCGTAGCAAATATTTCATTTGGTTTAAAATTAACAAGTTTCTACTGTGTTTGGTGTGAAAGCACATCTGTGTAATTACCCTCACGATTTGGTACATCGAAGTATCCTCTCCCCTTGAGCATTTGTGTGATCCTGGGTGTAAGAGAAATGGTTACCAACTCTAAAACTTGGGCCTGTTCTGGTGGGAAAAGTACTCACCCCAGGATGACTCAGACCGGTAGCACCCTAAACCTGAGGGACTTCCAACCGGTATATAAAAGTGGGATTTTGGGGAAAGCCCAAGAATCACAAGTATGGTTCTGACGAGATGAATCTGAATGGGGACTCTCAATGCATGGATCATGCCCCACGAACGGAATGCCTGTATTAAACACCTTTTGTTTTAGAGACCAACCGTTCTATTGGTCGTTGCTTGGTATAGTGTAGGGTACAGTACCATGCCCGAAGACACTCACTACTGATCCCTTTGAGTAGAGATAGCAGTTCTTGGGAGGTCATTTCCCAAAGAATTCAAAATATGTGTGCTCAAAATACATTAATGAGCCGTGGAGGGGAGCCAATGCCACAAAATTTCTAAGCTATCCGCTCTCGACAAGGAAAGGTGTTTATCACCATTTCGGGGTATTTCAGTGGGCTATACCAAGTATACAAACCCTAGGCCTTTTGGCCTATTAGGATGTACTTGTCTGTTGTCAACTTAAACATTCTTTGAGTCTAAAATTAAACTGAAAACACTTTGTCTTATGATTGTTCTTGTTTGCCAAAATTTGATCACGAAAAACACGGTTGGTTTTAAAATCTCATCACTAAAAATACACAGAGTCGCAACTGTTCACCAGAAGGTAGCAATTGATTTTTAGAGTCGCATCTATTTAACTTTGAGTCACATCTGTTATTATGAATCACATCTATTTAACTTTGAGTCACATCTATTATTATGAGTCGCATTTGTTTAACTTTGAGTCGCATCAGTCAGCTAGAGTCGCATCTGTTTAGCATAGAGTCACATCTACCAGATTAATTTGTAATTGTTTTGCAAAAAACTGTATATGTCATATTCTGAGTCGCAACTGTCATTACGAGTCGCATCTGTTAGAAGGTTAACCACATTTGTCAGAGTCACATATTGAACTTTACCAGAGAACTCACAATTATTAACCAGAAAACCGCAACTGTTAACTTGAACTACATCTGTGAAATCCTGCAATGCATTTGTCTGATTATTAGAAAACCAGAATTCACAATCACTATCCAGTCAACACGGTTATACTAGTTTCAGTTATCTTTACACAAACAGTCCTTGAATAAAAACCTAAAACGATTTTGCTCAATTTTGCATCCTTTAGGTTCATTCGGTCATTACCATAGTTGTCTTAATTCAGAGTTTAGTTTCATCTTAGAATACATATTACCTTGCATTAAACTTCTAGAAAGGTCACTTTTACAAACTTTAGGATTAGTCCACCATCTACACTTTAGAAAAGTCATAGTGTCAACGAAATCTGTCATTGAACCTAGTTTTATTAGTTTGTCCTTTGTCCTACAGAGAGTCCTCCTAGCTCATCAGTCTAGTTAGGAAACTCAACTTGTCTTTGATCCTCGTCCTACATTGGTTCCTTGACTAAAACTCAATTGATGCCTTGGTTAGACTTTAGGTAGTTGGTCCCTTCATCCTGGGTTTATAGAATTGATTATTTTAGAACCTTGCTTAGGCCTTGCATCTTTAGATTTTAGGCTAGTGTCATCCTAGAACATTCCTTATTTTGCATATGAAAATCCCAAAAACATAGACTAGAGTCATACTGTTCATAGATATAGTTTTGCATTTCCCGCATATCGAGCTTGTCTTACATGGTTGAAACTAGGTCTAAGAGAAGAGAGAGAAAACATGTCAAACCCAAACGAATTCATCAATCCATTTTCTTCAAGACCTCATAAGACTCTATTAGACAAATTCACCACTAGAAACACTCAAGGACATATTACAATAGAGGACATAGAGGCTACCGCACAGGACCCTGAGTTTGCCTCTTTCGTAGATGAGTACCTAGCAAATGATCGACAACGATACTTAGCCAAATTGCTAGCTGAAGGAACTACCTTACCTACAGGATTTGATATCAGAACCTTATAAACTCAACCTACACAAGGGACAAATACCACGACTGCTAGTACTACTATACCTCAAGTCAGCACAACTATGCCATCTAGCACACCTACACAAAGTACGATGGTCCATACGTCCCCATTTGGTACATCTAGCATGAAATCGGATTTAATTTCACTATAGGGGCTTCATCATCCACTCCCTTCGGTCCTCTTGTTGGGAGTAAAAGGCCTAAAACCTCAACCTCTACACCTTATGTTAGTGTCACAAGTTCACAGTCAACAGTCATACGTAACGCTAGTATCACGAGCACCATACCATAGTCAACGGCCATACCTAGTGCTCCAATCACTAGTACTATACCACAAATTACACAAATAGGGGGCATTCCCTCCTTCCAATATGGCAATCAGAATCCATTCACACAGATTCTGAGTAAGAATCCATTCTCCCAAACTGGTACTCAGAATCCATTCACACAGATTATGAACTAGAATCCATTCTCTCATATTGGTGGTCATGATCCATTTACACAGATTCCAAGACACCAATCATTTACACAGATTCCCAATCAGAATCCCTTTTCCCAAAGTGGTACTCATAATCCGTTTACACATATCCCAGGTCAACACCAATTTATGCAGATTCTAGACCAGAACACATTTACCAACATTCTGAATCCAAATCCACCTCAGATGCCAACGTTCAATCGAAACCCATTGTGAGACTTTGGATTTTAGAACACATACACGGATCCGCATAATCCCTCTAGCACATCTTTGACCCAAGTTGACATCTTACAAACACAAATGCATGCATTACAAATGCAAATGGATAACATGTCAGTGTCAACTAAGAAATCATTTTCAACAAAGGACATATGCCCATTCCCCTTTGATAGATCATTGTACATGACCCCTTTCCCTCACGGTTATGTCATACCGAATCTCCCTAAGTACAATGGCAAACGAAATCCAATAGAGCATATAAGGGAATTTTCTACCATATGCATAGATGTTGCTTATGACCCCACGTATCTTACGAGGCTATTTCCAAGAAGTCTTGTAGGAATTGCACTAGAATGGTTTTCGGGTCTAGATTCTGGCATTAGATCTTGGGGTGAATTGGTTGAGAAATTTGTGGAGCAATTCTCCTTCAACATAGACCATGAGATAAATATAGCAACCTTGTGTCACACAGTGCAAGATGAAGGGGAAACATTCGTTGCTTTCTTCCAGAGATGGAGAACTATAGCTAGTAGGTGTCCTATCGAGATACTCGAAAAAAAAAAAGTTACAATGTTTCAAGAAAACCTTCATGCAAAACTCAGGAGTAACTTAAGGGTACATTGTTGTACATCTTTTTTGAAACTAGTGGAAAAAGGGATTATAATAGAGAAGGATCTCATTGAAAAGGGCGAACTCAAGACACTAACATCCAATAGAAACCCGATCGTACAAAACACCCCCACTGACAGAAACAGATTTTGGTCTCGCAACAAAAATGTCACCAATGATGGGGTGGTTGATGCTAAAACGCTACAAGCAGGACCCCTCCTCACATTACAAGGACCTCATACTTTTGCCAACATGCTTAATGTTGTCAATCAACCTCCTAACGTGGTCCAAAATACTCAACGTCCACAACAAAGGAGATTTCAAAAACATGAGTTCACTCCCTTAGGGGAACCCATTGAGTTGGTGTTCAAACAACTATTACAACATAATCTTATACAGCTGCAGGAACCAAGACAATACAATCCAAGACAATTTAAACCAGCTTGGTGGGATGACAATGCCTTTTGTGATTATCATAGGACTGAGGGACATAACCTACAAAATTGTCGACAACTGAAGAATATCATTCAGGATCTTGTCGAAAGGAGAATTATTGAAGCTAGTGGATAAAAACAAAAGTCATCAAACACTGATCATCAAGTCTTTTCTGACCCACTACATGACCATGGGAAAGGAACTATCCCTAGTTCGAGTACTAAGACCAATATGTTAGCCAACTATGCGAGTATCAAGCATGATTATAATAGTGGCAAAATTATTCATTGCCTTCGCGCCGCCGATGAGAATATCAATACCATTACTATCAATACTAATCCTGAGTGTGCAGTCAATACTCGTCGTACTAAGTTCACTATCCAAGGCCCTCCATCGCAACAAACACCCCAACCTTCCAAGTTACAATATAACCTTCTTGACCAGTTGGGGAAGACCCCAACCCAAATTTCAATCTTGGAATTTTTGCGTATTTCCCCTGAGTATCGATCTATCCTCGATAAGGCTTTACAGAACACACGGTCCCTAATGATCTTGATGTCAATCATTTCCAGGAAATGGTGGGCTACTTGACTAATAATCACCATGCCACATTTTCTGAACAAGACTATGCAACTGAAAAGACGAACCACAACGAGCCTTTACATCTAGAAGTCCTTGTTGATGACACCAAAGTTAGACGAGTTTTGGAAGACGGAGGAGCAGGGTTAAATCTGTGTACTTTAAAACTAATTAAGGCATTAGGTATTTCAAAAGCATGCGTAGACATGACCAAAAGTATTGTCATAAAAGCTTATGATGATGAGGAACGAAAATCAAAGGGGGTGGTAACACTTCCTATCAAAATTAGTCCTGCAGTAATGAAGACAAAGTTCCAGGTCTTGGATCTCACCCTTCCTTATAACCTTCTGCTAGGTAGACCATGGATTCATGCCATGAAGGCAATCCCTTCCACATATCATCAGTGTCTTAAATTCCCTTACAATGGCACAGAAATAACTATAGATGGTGATCCGGATCCCTTCTAGTATTGCACCAATCTAAAAGAGATCCCCCAACACCAAGTGCCAGTAAATCAAGAGGCCTCATCGTCCAATTCATCCTCCTATGTTGATCCAGCCACACTCACTCAAACATCTATTTCACCCTCAATTCCTACTATTCCTAGGGTTGAGATCCAAGACAAGGGTTGTGGAGAGTATTACATGAAGACTTCTTATTGTGTTAGCCATTTGATCCCTCCTAAGACATATGGTTTACCTACATCAGATTGGGAAAATTCTATGGTCACTATACATGTTCCTCCCACAACAAATTTCATCAAATGGGGAGAATTAAGCAAAGAGGTCATAAATACAGAAGATGTCACTTCCTGGTTGTATAGGGAAGATGATGAAGAACCCCTCTTACTTGCTCATATTCCTACAAATCTATATGGAAAGGGTTTCAAAATCATACAAAGCAAAGGATATGATGGACAGAGTGGTTTAGGCTTAAACCAAGATGGGAGGATTGAACCAATATTTGTTTCTCAGTGGCCAAAAGGAGTAGGGGTAGGGTTTCAACTGATTCAGATTGGCGTTCCTAGTACCCCATTACCCTTACTTGAGGAAGTAAGTGCTTCAAAAGATATTAAGACATCTCACGAACCAGTGGACTAATATCATTGTGACTCCCCCAACTCTAACGATTATGAGTGGGATTCCCTATCCTCTACTTCTTCCATGGACCTTGACAAGTTATTTGGAGAACTTGACTTGATGTTAAGTTCCTCACCAAATCCCTTGAATTCTTGTACACCAAAGAAAATGACAAAAGAGGAATGGTTTAAACGCTACTATTGAGAATCACTTGATCCTACCTCTTGGCAACCTGAGCCACCTGTTTCTGATAGTCAAACCTTGGCATTAGGTCCACCTATCCATCCACCTAGACTCAAACCTAAGAGCAAAAAGGACATGGTACAAGATTTTTGTAATCACATGAATAATTCAATCTTTACCTTGACCCCATTAAACTTTGATAACTCTGGCGATGACATGCCCTTAGTCCATCCCCAACTCATTGATTGGGATCAACAAGACACACCTATCTTAGACATTTTTGAGAATGACGAAGCAATCGCTGAGTTCCTGGGATTACGAGAAGGCATACCAAATGGTGATCATAAGGCTAGTTTTACTATTGACGTGGACAACAAAGCATATTTTGGGGAGTCTGTTCAACCCTCCAGTCACAAAAATGAGAAAAAGAATAAACAAAATAAAAAGGATGAGTCTCTAGGTGAAAACCGAAAGGCACCTTTAGACAATGAAAAAGTAAAAAAAAAAGGACACATCCAAAGGTGAAAACCCCTATGAGGCACCTAAGGATGGAGGTTTGAACATTCTCCCCATTGCACAGGAAAATTCACCCATGCTTGTTGAAGAATTAGTAGAAGTCAACATAGGCACAAAGAGAATCCTCGATTGGTTTATTTTGCAACGTCATTGACAACAAAAGAGCAGCTAGAAGTTCCACAACTTCTTTGCATAGAGACAGATAAATTTTGCTTGGTCATATGTGGATATGCCGGGGTTGGATCCTCGAACTTGTTCTGCATCATTTTCCCTTACGACCAGGCGCCAAACCAGTGAAACAAAAATTGAGAAAAATGCACCCACAAATTGCTTTGTTAGTCAAGGCATAACTCAAGAAACTCTTAGACGTTGGTTTCATCAGATCTATCGACTATGCAGATTGGATTTCCAATCTTATAACAGTCACTAAACCAATTGGGGGCATCCGCATCTATACTAATTTTAGAGATATCAACAAAGCTTGTCCTAAGGATGACTTCCCTTTGCCTAACACATGTATTACGATAGTTAACATGACAGCTAGGATATGGAGATGTCAGTCTCCTTATGGATGGATTTCTTTAGGATATAAATCCGACCAATTGCAACCTAAGACCAACCTAAGATGGATTTCTTGTCCTTAGGGGAACGTGATTACTGAATGTTATGCCCTTCTGACTCAAGAGAATGCTTGTTTACTCTATCAACGTGCCATGCCTACTATCTTCATGATCTGGGCATAATAATTTTATGGAGGATTATGTCGATGACCTTATTGTAAAATCCAAGACAAGGGCAGAACATTTACAGGTTTTAGACAAGATATTTTAGAGGTTGGAGAAGTATAAAGTGAGACTCAATCCAAATAAATGTGTGTTTGGAGTCAAGTCAGGAAAGCTGTTAGGTTATATCATTTCTAGACGAGGCATTGAAGTGGATCCGGCTAAGGTAAAAGCAATCATGGACATGCCTCCACCCACTAATCTTAGTCAACTAAGGACATTACAGGGAAAGTTGCAATCTATCAGAAGATTTATAGTGCAGTTAGCAGATAAAACACATCCTTTTCAACATCTACTTAAGAAAGGAGTACCCTTTGCATGGACAGCTAGGTGTGGAGAGGCTTTTCAACTGATTAAAGAATATTTACTCACACCACCTGTCTTAATGCCACCTGTTGAAGGAAGACCATTGATTCTTTATATTACGACAACCCATTCATCACTCGGAGCATTGCTTGCACAGAATGACGATGAAGGTCATGAAAGGGCAGTCTATTATATTAGTCAGACTTTGGTAGGTTATGAGTTCAACTATAGTACCATTGAACGTGTCTGTCTTGCAGTAGTATTTGCTACTCAAAAATTGAGGCATTATATGCTAAACCATCAAACAATGTTGATTGCTAAAATAGACCCTCTGAAATATCTTCTCAGCAAGGCAGCATTAATAGGGAAATTGGCCAAATGGGTTATGATACTTAGTGAGTATGATATCCAGTATGTAGAAAGAAAGGCTATTAAAGGACAGGTCATTGCTGATCAATTAGCTGACACACCCATACAGCAGATCACCCATTAGTTGCAGACTTTCCTGATGAGTTCATATTCACAATTGACACAAACATAACATGGAAACTATACTTTGATGGCTCACATACAAATCATGGTTTAGGGGCTGGTATACTATTTATTACACCACAGGGTGATTCCATCCCTAAGTCATTCAGGATTGCATTCCCATGCACTAACAACATAACAGAGTATGAAGCTCTAGTGACAGGGTTACGCATGGCAATCAAGTGGAAAATTAAGAACATACAGGTATAAGGTGATTCTCAACTAGTAATCAAATAGGTAAATGATGATTATGAGACTAAGGATGAGAAGCTTGCCCCCTACAAACGCATGGCTGATAGCTTTAAAGAGTACTTTGACAAAGGTGAATTTCATCAAATACCTCATGTTTTAAACAGGGCAGCAGATGCTATGGCTACAATTGCATCACTTCTTGACATTCCTAACAACGTGCCTAAGTTTGAGTTCTTGGTAGAACAGCTTTTGGTCCCAGCCTACGATATCCCAGATTCTGAAATGGTGTGTGACATTGTTGGTCCTGATTCCCCATGGTACAAAGAAATCTATGATTACCTTCATGCCGAAGTCATACCCATTGGCCTATCAAATAACCAATGTAGGACATTCCTCCGTAAGTCAGCCAAATACACCATCGTCGGAGACACCCTATATAGACGCGCCTTAGATAATACCCTACTGAAATGTCTAGATTCTAATGAAGCACAAGCAACCTTGCGTGGGGTGCATGAGGGTATATGTGGTTCCCATTCTAGCATTCCTACCTTAGCCAAAAAGATTATGAGACTGGGTTATTATTGGCCTACTATGGAAAAAGACTCATATGTCTTTGTAATGAAATGCCGCCAATGCCAAGTTCATGGAGACTTGATACATGCGCCAGCACAGGAGCTCCGTCCTATAACCTCACCATGGCCCTTTGCCCAATGGGGACTCAACCTCATAGGTAAGATCCACCCCACATCATCTAATGGACACAAATTCATTATCACTGCCACTGAGTATTTTATGAAGTGGATTGAAGCCATTCCTATGACATATATTACCAGCACACAGATTTCTAAATTTATCCTAAACTATATCATCTATCGATATGGTGTCCCTCAGTCCATAATCACTGATAATGGATGCCCATTTAAGAATCAAGAAGTCTGCCATCTGTGTGATGAATTTCTTATCCAACATCACTTTTCCACTCCATACTACCCATAAGGTAATGGCCAAGCAAAGGCATCTAACAAGACCATCATTAGAATCCTCAAGAAGACTGTCAATGATGTTGGTCGTGACTGGCATTTACAGCTTAACCCTGCCTTATGGGCTTATCGCACAAGTATCTGTACTCCCACTGGTGCTACTCCATATTCACTAGTATTTGGTTCTGAAGCCATTCTGCCTATTGAGGTTGAGATTCCTTCCCTAAGGGTATCCTTAAAAGGGCACATTGATGATGAAGAGTATCGAGTATTAAGAATCCATGAGCTAGAATTCCTGGATGAGCGAAGACATAAGGCACTAGACCATCTCCAAGCATATCAGAATTGCCTTCATTGTAGCTATAACAGGAAGGTCTTGAACAGAAACTTTGACATTGGTGACTTGGTTTTAATGGAAAACCCAAAGAATCAAGCAAAAAGAGACAAACCAGGAAAGTTTGAACCTAACTGGTTAGGACCTTATATTGTTACAGAAGCTTTTGGATCAGAAGTGTACCAACTCTCTACTCCTGAAGGGGAACCATTGTCCTCACCAATCAATAGTCTGCATCTGAAAAGGTTCTACGCATAGCTTCTGAGAGCTTTGTCTTAATTAGCAAAAATACAAAAAAATTAGAAAATCACAAAAATCGTTATCAAGGCGAAAACCTAGAAAACATGCATCTTGGTAACACCAAAAAAAATAGATAATCTAGAAAATAGTAAAGACAAATCATTCGTCCAATAGTGAAAACCACTTCGGTGGCACTTTGGATAGGTACCATGGTGAAAACCTGGCAAACAGGTGCCATGTGTACTCGACTCTACTCCTTTGTCTACTATTATTCTAATCTACTGATCCCTGCACATAGTCCTTATCCCTGTACATAGTCCACTTCCCTGTACATAGTACACTACCCTGTACATACTACTTATCCCTGTACATAGTCCTTATCCCTGTACATAGTCCACTACCCTATACATAGTCCTATCTCTGTACATACTACCTATCCCTATAAATATCCTTTATCTTTTATATCCATCGCTCGTATATACCATTCATAATAAGTGGTAGTCTTTCCCATAACTTGGAACGATTGACATCGAGTGCAATTCATATCCCCCATTTTACCCTATTCATAATCAATTGGTCTTATACTCGACTGGGGGCAGACACTTGAGATGTGTCATATTGGTTCTTACATTGGCTATGTTGAAGACGTAAAACCATGGAAAATCCACAAACATCTCAAAAAGACCTGAGAAAACACAAAAACATCATAAAACTTCAAAAAGACAAAAAAAACATTTCAAAAATCCAAAAATAGAGTCAGAGTTGCACTTGTCAGTCTTTGTCGTTTGTTGAACTACGTTGCCTCTGTGACTGGACATAGGCAAGGCCATCCGCCGATGTGCCCCCAAGGCATTAGGTTACTATGTTTAGGTCAGTTTGTATAAAATCATGATTCAATCCATATGTCTATATGACAAGGTCATTGGTTGTGTCGAACTACGAGGTCTCTACGTGTATAACATAGGCAAGGCCATCAATCGATGAGCCCTCGAGGCCGCATTAGGTCAGTCCATTAGGGTTCGTCACATTCACTTTCACACGTATTCTATTTATAGTCAGTCTTGTCAGTCGAATTCAAGTTGAACTACGAGGTCTCTACGTGTATAACATAGCCAAGGCCATCAATCGATGAGCCCCCGAGGCCGCACTAATTCAGTCCTTTAGGGTTTGTCATCACACACAGTCAATTGTCCACACATCGTATCAAGTCATGCATTAATCTGGTGAACAAGTCAGCAATGTCTCTAAGTCAAATCAAACACACTTTCCAAATGAAACAATCAAAACAGATCAACGAATGTCTGCTACAGGATGTGTCCTTCCTAGAAACATACATCATCACAATAGCCATCCAGTATATTATCCAGGATGAGTCCTTCCTGAATACAACTGTCAGCATGGAAATCTATGTCTTATACAGGATGAGTCCTTCCTGCATAATCAACATTGTCAAACAATCAAACATAGCCTTACACAGGTTATCACATCAACGGTATCTGACTCAACGTTTTATACGATACATGTCTTTCTAAAACTAGGCTTTGTCATGCCTTATACAAATAGTCATAACATCAAAACCAAACTCACAATCTTATCCGGTATGTGTATCTCCTGAAATCAGGCTCTATCAATTACAATAACTCAAACAAACAGATCAAGTTTTGGCAAATACTTCAATGGCTTTTTGACTTTATGGCTTATTTATCTTATCTTTTCAGTTGACTTTATGACAGGAATTATGTTACCAGCTTTCTCAAGGATGTCCCATGAAGGATTTAAAGAAGCCACGATGTATCAGAATTTTGTTTTCTTTGACTGTTGTCTGTCAATTGTCTTTTAACTTTGATTTTTGAGTCATGTTACTAGTTTCCTCAAGGATGTCCCATGAAGGATTTAGAGGAGTGATGGCATCTCATGACCCGTCTTTTATTTTGATTGATGTCTATGGTTTGTCTTGACAAAAAGACTGGGGCAACTTATGCCCTTAGTATGAGTTAACGACAATCCTTGTCTACAACTGTCTGTTATTAACAAGTGGTTGACCTTGCACATCTTGATCTATCTCATATCATGGTGTTTGTCTCCATTTGTGTTAGTCTCACCCAATGATGATAAAGTGTAATACCTTTTGTGATACAACAAAACATCGAAGATTGCTAATACTAAAATCCACCATCATTTCTTTTATTATTTCTCAATCTTTCCTTTCGCACTAACATTTCTTCTTTTCTACATCTTCACCACCCTTATCTATTTTCCTCTATCCTTTTTTCTTTCATCTTCTAGTTCTCTCATCAATTTTGAGAGCACACTCATGTTCTTTGAACCCACATGTCCTCCCGAGGGGGCATATCTTTACCTGTTTTACACTGGGGCATTACTGGGGCATATTTCTTATCGATTTTCTTTGATACAATGCCTAAATGACATTGTATCAAAGAGGGGCAAATGTAGACACCGAAATCTGGTTTAAGACTGCGACTTCAATATTCTTCATAATTCGTATTCTTCATGGTCATGATTAAATAATGTCAATTATTTAATTATTCTCTATAGTCTTCATTTCTTCTATTAATTAAATAATCTTAATTATTTAATTAATTCACACTTTTCTTTATTTCATCTGATTAATTAAATAAATGCTTTTTATTTAATTATGTTACTAATTAACCTTATCCTTCTTGTCAAATTAAATAAATTCTTATTTAATTTACTCTTTATCATATTTCAACTATAATTAAATAAATTCTTTTATTTATTTAATTATTCTTCAAATATCAAATCTTGAATTAAAGGAATTATTTAATTCATAAATTCTATTTTAATGCATTCCTCTATATTTAGATAATTGTGTGATTTATCTAAGTATTCACTTTTACTCGGCTCAAAGATCTATTTTAATCACTCAATTAACTCTTGATTTAAATGTCTGAGTGGCTTTCTCGAGTAATCTCTTCATCAAATCATTCAATCATCCAGTGCTAACTCAATTGTGTGTACATGCATATTAATTAAATATTCTTATTTAATTAATTAAACCTTGTGCGTGCATTCGAACAAGAGTTGCTTTAATCAATCTTTATCTTTGTCATGCAAAGATAATTCTTCTGTTTTTGAATACCAAACTAGAAGATTAAATCATTTATTTAATCTTTAATTCTATTTCTAATTTGTATCACTCATGTCATTACTAACAGTTATCAGAATGCATGACTAATCAGTCAATCTCAACCATTGATTGATCTTTCGATCTCGGCCTGTCGTTCGAATAATCAATTTTCTATAAATTGATCTATCATTCTTCATTTCATTCTCTCATGAAATATTATGACTTTTGAGAGCACTTATCTTGAATCTTAAATGTTTTGCTAAATCTCTATCATAGGCTATACTTGCACGAACTTACAAAAAATCTAAGGGCAATTATACTACAACAGCAAAATGGAGAAGGTAAATCGAGATGAATCATGGAAATACGTACATATTTGGTGAGATTGTTCAAGTTTTATTTACGTTTTTGACTTCCTTTGTTCTTTGTTGCTTAGCATTAGATTTGCTTTTAGATTTGCTCTTGATTTGTTTCTTTGTACACTTTCTTGGCGTTACACCCAGGCTACAACATGTAACTCCAAATAGTCATTCCTAACAAGGGCGATATACAAGGTGTTCCTGCCTCTAACAGAATACAAATTCGTTCTTTTGCAAAGACACATAAATTAAAGGGAAACAAGCTACAATTTAAACACTGAAAGGTAGAATGCAAAGTTTTCAAACAACCCAAACTGTGAATTATTCATTCTTTATACAATGCCACAGTCGTCCATTACAAGGCGACAAGGGAAGATGAACAAGGACAATCAAACCACTTTCCATTCATCACTTAAGACATAGGTAATTTAACTCCATGAGCAAATCAGAAACATTGGAGTATTTAATGTGTAAGGGAGCAAACACAAAACAAAATACAATAGAGTTGATTCTCAAAGAATCGATTTCCTTCTGGTTGACTGACTCCTCCCCATCTGGTTCTCTCAACCAAGACGTCTCTCATGCATACAAGACTTTCTCTCAAACTGTGGCTCATTTCCTTATCTTGATTCAACATTCTTTTCCCCAATTACCCGTTCATTTCCACGCCACAGGATCGATGCCTCTTCTCTTATCTTATCTGAAACCTTCAACAATCGGTTCCTTCTTCATAACCGTTTCTTGTTGTAGGACTCCTTGAATCGGGTTATTTTACTTCCTTAATTGCTCCCCTCTCAGCATAGAAACTTCCTCTTTCTCTTTTCCCCCAGAGGTGGTGTCTCCCTCCTACTCAGGCTGAACTTCCCCATCACAAAAAAAACCATTCCATGCCTCTGTTCTCTCACCCCAAAAATGTTGTAACTTCTTCCTTTCAACCAACCAACGAAAAAGCGCAACTCAACATTTTGTTCCCAAAAAAAGATGGCCAACTGTCACCGAGAAAAAATGAGAAACGGCCAAAAGAAAACCAACTTTTTCAACACCAAAATTGTAATATCAAACAAAAACAAAAATTTAGTCGATGCCCCTGCATCACTACCACTACTAGAAGCCTGCATAACATGTAATTATTAATCAAACTTGACTACCAACACCTCCAAGCCCATGCCACCTAGGCTAATCACAACTAGTAGTTTGAAGAGTGTCACTCATATTAGGGCCTTAAAGAAAAAATTCACCTTCTCCATGCTTCTCAAATGCACCACCTAAGACATAATCTTGAGGGGATCCCTAAAACCCACCAAATCCACTCTCAATTTAAATTTCTAGTGACATGTGCAAGGTGTACTTCCACACATTCCACTTTTTTTACTAGAGAATGAAATATATCTAGTAGCTTCATATAGATAACCATAGTAATGTTATCATTAGGCTTGGATACACTCACCACTAGATTCACATAATCCAGGACTATCTCCAAGTTTTCTTTCTAAGTTAGTTTGATTAAAAAATTATGATCCTTAACCATCACCATGTCCTTGATGCATTACTTCAACTTTTTCATGAATTTCATCATAATGTATGTGTTCACCCTTTCTAGTTCATTCTCACTCATATAATCTTCACCTAGGACAATGGATGTGGTAGGGTAGATGATATTTGAGTAGTAGGGAAAAATACTTCCTAGCTAATTCCTTATAATAAGAATTTTAAATTTCATCTGAGCCCATTTTTCTACATATAGTTTCATAACATCTATACCAAGTGATTGATAGGAGGGTGAGGGAATAAATAAAAATTCAAGAAACATAACACATGACCACCAAACTTCATCTTCAAATAAATTGTTCACACATTTGGGTGGTTAGGAAGCCACATTAATTTCCAACTTGTAATTATTGATCATAATTATTATTCACTAGGAATCAAGCGATCATGTGTCAATATTCTAATCACTTCACATCATCATAAATATTCATCAAAAAAATCATATATATTTTGTGAAGAACTAATCTTTGGTATTATTTAAAAAAATGTTATCCTTCTCAACATCTATGGTGTAATTTGATATTCTATCAACCATTTGGTTTACTTCTCTATAGTCATTCTTGCATTCATGTAGCTTGAGAATAAAGCCAAAAAAATACATATTCCTTGGGGGCTATTACCATCAAGTCCCCTTTGATAATGATATTTGAAACCTTACACTTCACTACAAAAGAAAGATCCAAAATTAAGGCCGAGGCCAAAACATGGTTATTTGTCCCTAGAGAGTTTTTTGGAGGCTACATAGAACAGTGATCCATTCAACTTTTTGATTAGGAATTTAGTGCTAGAAGGGAAAGTCTTACCTTAAAAAACTCCATAAATATTATCTTTAGAGAAGAAATTTGAGGGTCTTCTCATTTAATCATGGACATGTCAGCTAAAGGAGAATGAACACCCTACACCATATAATATTTTTTTTTATTTCATGCTATTGAATGTTTGAATATTTTTTCACTAGTTGTTCAATAGTGTATTTTGTGTAAGAATATTTTGAAGGATTTCTTAATAGCTCCCCAAAACTAAAAATTATTCATAAATTAAAGGTAAAGACTTCAATATAATTTGTAATGTATTATCTTTATATACATGGCATATAGAATCACATGGTGCTAATGATAATCATTTGGTTAATGTGTGTTGGTTAATACATATTTTTGATGCATAATTTATGGTTGGATGCTAGCAGAGTTGATTGAGCATTGGATGGGATAAGGAATAAAGCTCATCCTCTAGGTTCTTGACCAATTCACTTATGTATGATCATGGAACTTAACAATTATGTGGGTGTATTGCAAGACATTCATAACCCAAGGCTTATCCCAATTCTTCCTCTTATGTGATTTGTATACAATTCAATGTAATTCATGCTCCAATACATCAAATTAACATAAAATTGCCTCATGTTGTGGCTTTCCCTTATGCACTCAACATTGTGCCAAAATACGTTGTGCATGAATGAGACTATAATATAATATAATTTCATTTGAATTTCATGTTAGGAGGATAATTTGAATAAGTTGAGCATAATTATATTTAATTAAATAAAAATCATTTTTGTTATACAAGTTAGCAAGTGGAGATAGTGTAGGTGTAGTTGCATTTTTGGAGAACAAAAAAAAAAAAAAAAACTTAGGTGTTGGGTTTGTGGGAGTTACAAAAGTGCATGAAAAATAATTAATTGATTTTTCTATTATTGAAAACATTCATTCCAAGAGAGTTGGGCGTAGGTTTTCCAATTGGAGGGAAAATCTGTTTTTTGGATTTTTGGGAGAGGGATTTTGTTGCATGTTTTGGCATTCATTTGTTGTTGCAGGTTTAGAGAAAGGGAGAGCTAGGAATGGTATTATCTAAGGGGGTTTTTGAAGACTTTTTGTTGTAGGTTGAGAAGGTTAAGACAACCATTAAATATTGAAGGCTTCATAGTTGAAGATTAAAGGTTCTAGGTGATTGTTTGAAGGAGGAAAGAGCAGATTTGGAGGTGCTCATAAAGCATATAGATCGTTTTTGTTGTTGTAGCTTGTTTTTTCATTATTTTTAGATTATATAAAGGGAATATGTTGCTACCGTTCAATCATTTGTTGACTAAAACAATATTTTAATCATATTTCCATATTGTGTAGACTTTGTGTTGTAAATTTCAAATGAATTCATGAAATCTTGGTGTAGATTTACTTGCATTGTTGTGGTTTGTTGGGTGTAATTTCAAATAATAGGGTTTCTTGAGAATACCTCTTTCATTAGTGGTATTAAATCAGGAAGATTCTAAGTGTTTGAATAGATTGTCGAAGAGAGGCAATTTACACCATGATTTGTGTGTTGCGGGTGTTGTAAAAAATGTATGCAAGAGGAGCCCCACATGGTAGAGGTAGAGGTAGAGGAAGAAGTGATAATTTTGTCCATGACAATAAATTTAGGGCCTTGAGAAGATAGGTCAAAATCTTGAGAAAGAAATTAGAAGAGGTGATGAGGAAGAAGAAACTTCAGAGGATGCTAGCCAAACAAGTGAACAAAGAAATGTAGCAGGATCAGTTATCAATGACCCATTGTTGATTGCCTTATCAAGGATGGGAAAAATACCAAAATTTGATGTTCCTACATTTTGTGGGAATTTTAATCTAGAAGAGAGTGGATTGGATCAATGACATGGAATATTTCTTCGAGTTTGAAGAAGTTGAGGATCCTAACAGAGTGAGGTATGCAAAAACCATATTGAAAGGATATGCTTCAATTTGGTGGAAGGAGAATCAATTGAAAAGAGGAAGAGGAAAGGATAAAATAAAAAAGTGAGATAAAATGGTGGAGAAGATTAAAATATATTCCATTCTAATAGATTATGAGCTTGATTTGCTCAAAAATGCAAGGGTTAAAATAAGGAACCAAAACAATGAAAGAAAACACAGAGGAGTTTAATAGGATCCTAATTAAAATGAGACATGTTGAAGCAACTAAGGAGAAGGTTGCAAGATATATTAATGGTTTGAAACCAAGCATACTAAAGGAGATGACTTTGGTGAGAGTTTTCACAATGGAAGATGCTTATCAGATTGTCTTGAAAATTGAAGATAGAATAAACAAAAGGCATGAAAGTAAACAAAGAGAAAGAGGTAATGGAGGAAGGACTGGAGGAATATCTTACAAGAAAAATGATTTTTTTTAGGAAAATTAGAAAAATGAAGACCAAGGCAACAAAAAAATTGGAGTTATGATGGTTCAAATGGTCCTAGAGATCAAAATTCAAGAAGTAGAGGAAGATCGGGTAGAGGTTTTGGAAGAGGAACCTATTTTAAGTGTGGAAAAGAGGGTCACAGAGCATACGAATATCCTCATGAAGAGGAAAGACCAAGAATAAGATCAAAAAATCACAATAGAGCAGAAAACATCAATGAGGCACAGATGCACACTCATCACATTTAGAAGAAGTAGAAGGAGGTGAAGTCCTGATGACAAGAAGAGCATTGTTGAATGAGGAAAATGAACTAACTCAAAGAAAGAGATTATTCAAGACAAGATTCAAATGTGAAGGGAAGGCTTGTAATGTAATCATAGATAGTGGAAGCACAAATAACCTTGTATTTGAAGAAATGGTGAGAAAATTGAAGCTAGAGAGGAAGAGGCACCTAAATCCATACCGAATAGCATGGGTACAAGACAATAAAAAGATTTTGGTCAATGAACAATGTTTGGTAAAATTTAAAATAGGAGGTTATTTTGATGAAATATTATGTGATATAATTCCTATGGATGCATGTCATATTTTGTTAGGAAGGCCTTGGCAATATGATACGAAGGCAATGCACGATGGTTGTGCTAATATATATACAATCACTAAAGATGGAATGAAACATAAATTGAAACCTTTGGAAGAATATTTGGTTCAATTTTATGGCAATTAAAGAGTTTGATTAGTGGATACAGGGAAATTATTAGATGTTATGAGACATGAGAAAGTTTGTTTTGCTTTGATTCCTAAAACTAGCTATGAAAATGTGGAAGATGCTCCTATAGAGATTGTAGATTTGTTGCAGGAGTTCAGATAATGTACTAGAAGGACTTCCACCAGTGAGTAAGATCAATCATCAAATTGATTTGATACCAGGGGAAAGTTTTCCAAACAAGGCATCCCATAGAATGTCACCTACATAGAGTGAAGAACTCAATAGACAAGTTGCAGATTTGTTAAGGAAGGGTTTGATCAAAGAAAGTTTGAGTCCATGTGCACTACCTGCTATTTTTTAACCAAAGAAGGGAGGAGAATGGAGAATGTGCATAGATTCAAGAGCTATAAACAATATTACCATCAAGTATAGATTTCCATTACCTAGGATGGATGATATCATGGATTGCTTAACTGGAGCACATTACTTCACCAAAATTGATTTGAAGAGTGGATAACATCAAATCTGAATCAGAGAAGGAGATAAATGGAAGATAACATTCAAGACTAAGGAAGGTTTGTGTGAGTGTTTGGTCATGTCATTCGGGCTAACCAATTCACCTAGTATGTTTATCAGATTGATGAATGAGGTATTGAAAGAGTTCTTGGGCAGATTTGTAATAGTCTATCTTGATGATATTTTAATCTTTAGTAATACTCTAGAAGAACACTTGATGCATGTTAGACTTTTTTTTGAGAAGCTTAGAGATGAAAAGTTATTGATTAACCTCAAAAAGTGTAGCTTTGTGAAGAGGGAACTGGTATATTTGGGCTTTGTTGTATCAGGAGAAGGCATCAAGATGGACCCAAAAAAGGTGAAAGTTATTTTATAATGGCCAACACCTAGAAGTGTAACGAAGGTGAGATCATTTCATGGATTAGCAAGATTTTTATAGAAATTTTATCAGAGGATTCAATAACATATGTGCCCCACTAATTGAGAATATGAGAGGTGATAAGAAATATTTCAGATGGACTACAGGGCTAGTAAATAGTTCTGATGTGTTGAATGCAAAAGTGATAGAGCAACTTGTTTTAGCATTTCTAGATTTCAGCAAGGTATTCCAAGTTGAATGTGATACATGTGGTAATGCTATAAGGGTTGTTTTGAGCCAAAAACCCATTGCTTACTTTAGTGAGTAGTTAAATGATTCTAAGAAAAAGTATTCAGTTTATGATCAAGAGTTTTATGCTATTGTTCAAGCACTTAAGAAATGGAGACAATGTCTCTTACCTAAGGAGTTTGTTCTATTTACAAATCATCAAGCACTTCAATATTTGAATAGTCAAGGAAAGTTGGGTCAAATGAATATGAAATGGGTAGAGTTCTTATAAAGTTATACATTTTTTTTGAAACATAGGAGTGGGAAGTCTAACAGGGTTGTAGATGCTTTGAGTAGGAGACAAAATTTGTTAAGTAAAATGCAGCTTGAAGTTGTTGGTTTTGATGAACTCAAGGAGTTGTATGATGAAGATCTAAATTTTGGAGAAGCATGGAGGTCTTGTAAAGATCCTATTACAATAAATAGAACTAAGTGGTTGGATTATTTAATCCAACAAGGTATGTTATTCATAGGTAATAAGTTGTGCATTCCTAGAAGTTCTATGAGATTGAATTTAGTTAAAGAAAAACATAGTGGAGGGCTTGCAGGACATTTTGGTTTTGATAAGACTATAGCACTTGTTCCAGAGAGAAATTTATTATTAGCCTCAATTTCAGCAAGATGTGAGGAAATATGTACAAGGTTGTAGGATATGTCAAGTGGCAAAAGGTGTTAGTCAAAATACTAGGTTATATCAGCAATTACTTGTACTTGTGAGGCCATGGGAGGAGATTAGTATGGATTTTATTCTTGGTTTTCCAAGGACACAAAGGGGTCATGATTCTATATTTGTAGTGGTAGATATATTTTCCAAGATGACTCACTTTATTCCACATAACAAAACTAATGATGTTGTATATATTGCAAAATTGTTTTTCAAGGAAGTAGTGTGCTTGCATGGTCTACCGAAGAGCATTGACTTAGATAGAGACACAAAGTTTGTGGGATACTTTTGGAGGACCCTATGGAAGAATCTAAGGATTGATTTGAATTTTTTCTCAGCCTACCATCCTCAAGTAGATGGACAAATAGAGGTGGTAAATAGTAGCTTGGGGAATTTGTTGAGGTGTCTAGTTGGAGACAAGCTAAAGGGGTGGTATTTGATTATACCTCAAGCAAAATTTGTATATAACAACTCAATGAATAGAAGTACAGGTAAATCTCCTTTCCAAATAGTTTATGGAAGAAGCCCAAGAGTTGTTTCAGATTTGAAAAGGATTGACAATGTTAAAAAAAAAAAGTGCAGAAGTAGAGGAGTTTACTAATCACATGAAAACCATACATGAAGAGGTAAAAAAGCACATCCAAGAAATAAATTTTTAATATGTTAAAGGCTGATTTGAAGAGGATACATAAGGAGTTTCAGGTTGATGATGAGGTGATGGTGCACTTGATTAAATAAATATTTCCAGTTGGTACTTACAACAAGCTAAAAATGAAGAAGTTTAGGCCTTGCAAAATTGTAAGTAAGCATGATATTGGTAATGCCTATGAAGTAGAGTTGCCAAGTGAGCTTAATATTTTACTTATTTTAAATATTTCTAATCTAAAAAAGTTTCATGAGATGGAAAATGATGAAGGTACAAGTGAATAGTTACATACACCAACACCTACTTCAGAGAAGGAGAAGATAGAAATAATTCTTGACAATAGGGTGAGTAAGAGCACAAGGAGGACACAATATGTGGGGTATTTGGTAAAAGGGATTGGGAGGCCTGCAAAAGAATAATATTGGTTGAATAAAACTAATATTATTCAACTTGTTTATCCTCTTGAGAAGTGACAAGGTCACTTTTCTTCTACCATGGGTGTTTGATGCAAGAGCATCCATGGATGGTTGACAATCTTGCATCAACCAAAAAAAATTCAAATTTGAAAATTGAATTTGAATTTCATGTTAGGAGTTTAATTTCATGTTAGGAAGCTAATTTGAATAAGTTCACCATAATTATATTTAATTAAATAAAAATAATTTCTTATACAAGTTAGCAAGTGGAGATAGTGTAGGCATAGTGGCATTTTTTGGAAAAATAAAAAAAACAAACTTGGGTGTTGGGTTTGTGGGAGTTACCAAAGTGCATGAAAAAACATTAATCGATTTTTCTATTATTGAAAACATTCATTCCAACAGAGGTGGGCATAGGTTTTCCAATTGGAGAGAAAATTTGATATTTGAATTTTTGGGAGAGGGGTTTTGTTGCATGCTTTGGCATTCATTTGTTGTTGCAGGTTTGGAGAAAGGGGGAGTTGGGAATGGTACTCCCTACGGGCATTTTTGAAGAATTTTTATTGCAAGTTGAGAATATTAGGGAAACCATTAAATATTGAAGGTTGTAAGTGATTGCTTGCAAGAGGAAAGAGCAAATTTGGAGGTGCTCATGAAGCGCATAGATTATTTTTGTTGTTGTAGCTTGTTTTTGCATTATTTTCAGATTATGTAAAGGGCATACATTGCTTCCCTTCAATCATTTGTTTACTAAAACAATATTGTAATCAGATTTTAATATTATATAGACTTTGTGTTACAAATTTCAAATAAATTCATGATATCTTGATGCAAATTTTCTTGCATTTTTGTGGTTGTAAACTTATTTCCACTAGCTTAGCCATACCTTTTCCTACATACAAATTTATCCTCTAATCTCAAACAAAAATTAAATCATTATTATTAAATTGTAAAGGCTCAATCTCATGCTACCTATCATTAGACGCCTTTGCTCAAGTTAAAGGAATTATAACACTCTCATCCTCCTTTACAACACTACACAAAGAAAGAAGATGTAGAGATGATTTTTTCTAAGGAAATGGATTTTAACTATCATCCTTGAAAGGAATTAATTATTTGCATTTAAGGAGAAAATATTTTTATCATTTTTTTTGCAAGACATGCATTTCACTCATGAAGATGTAGTTTGTTGAATTAGTCCCTAATGGCTTCAACATAACCAGGGATAAAATCAATTGGTATGTAAAAAGTATTATTTAAGATTTGGTGCTTTGGTGCTATGTATTGTTTCCTCATGCTCTTTTCTATGGTTATGGAAAAAGTTAGGGAAGAAGGTTCCAAAATCCTCCTTCCTTGATCATGCACACATACAATGATAGTTACAAATACCATACATTCCCTAGGGTCACTAGCATTACTAGACCAATTCGAGACTAGTTGCAACTACATATTCTCTATCATTTACTGAAAAAATTAATTCTATAACAATATACACTAAGCCCTATGATAGATAGGCTTCATTCTTTGATTTTTAATTTGCATTAAGAATAGAATATATGTTCTTTCAACCAATGTAGCTATGACATATTCAATGCACAACCAACACAAACCATGATGTTTGTGACAATCTATGTAAGAATATTCAACAATTCTCAATGTTAGGATTAAGGTGCTATCAACCTTGTAAATCCTTTTTCTTTATTTATTTCAAGAGATTACTTGTAAATGGACTCATAAGGGAAGTGGGATCCATTGGTAGTGGTAATTATTTATTTATTTTTTATTGGTTAAAAGAATATTCTAATTTGAGATGAGGTGACAAGGTCGAACTAGGTACCCACCCTAGAGTGTTTCCTAATTTCTATGCATTTATAATCTAGGAACCCAAAATATAGAGATTACTTATTTGTTAACTATGACTTTTTGCAAGAGTCTTAGTTTGGCATGTTGATGTTTTAAAATAAAATTGGGGTGTGATTTTTCACCCAAGTTTGGATGCCATATTTTATAGAATGCCAAGAATATAATTCAATATTATAAATTAGGTCCTTGAGAAGATAGAGAAGTGTGAGGTTGCATGGGTATACAAATGTTGTTAGTTTGGATGCAAGAAAGAAGAAAGTGATTGTATTGTATTCTTATTTCAAGATAACACAAACTTGGCCTTTTTTGGTAGAGTTTTTTAACCCAAAAGCGTTTTTATTCGCATAAATATTGTGTTGTGTAATTCTCTTATGCTTACTATTATTTATTTACATTTCACTAAATCTCCATTGGTGTCATACAAATTAAATTTTAAATTTCCATGTTGTGGTTGTTTACCTTCATTTCTAACATTTGGTATAATGATACTCACCAACTTTTCTTTTTGGGTGAAAGTATGAAGGTTTTTGTGTTGTAGTGAGTTTTTTATTGATTTGTTTTGCATATTTGCGTGTGTGATAGCCATGGTTGCATCTACATCCTAGTTGGATATTATAAAAATCAATGATACTAATTACAAGGTGAAATTTGAAAATGGAGGATCTTCTTGAAGAGAGAGATCAATGGTTGGTTGTTAAAAAGAAACCCAATAAAATAGATTAAGATGAGTGGGACAAAATGGATAAGAGAGCACATGGTACAATTTGGCTTTATCTTATAGGTTGAATTTTATTAAAAAATAGCTAAAGAGTCCACTAGATATTCCTTGTAGAAATGTTTGGGTGAAATCTACCAAGCTAAGAGCCTAGTAAATAAGTTATATTTGAACATAATATTGTTTTCTCTAAAAATGAAGGAAGGTGACCCAAATATTGAAAAATTTAATTATTTAATTTAACTTTGAGTCAATTAGCTTCAATTGATGTTAATATTAATAAATGCATTGTGCTTCTTTGTTATTTTCTTGAGTCATGAGAGAATTTTATTCTTACTGTTAGTGCTAATCTTGAAGATCCTAAGATGGATGCTCTTTTTGCAACATTGTTGTCACAAGAAATAAAAATGAAAGTTATGGATGGCTCATCAAATGCTCTTCATATCAAGGGAAGGTCTAAGGAAAGAGGTGGATCAAAAGGAGAATAGAAGGGGCCTAAAAACAATTCTAAGGGAAGATCTAAAACTCTTGGTAAAAAGAACAAAGTGAAGTGTTAGAATTGTAGAAAGAGGGAACATGTTAAAAAATAATATATAAATAAAAATAAATAGTGGGATTCCTCTATAGAAAAGGCCTTTGAATTAGGTGACAAAGTTTTATTATCTTCATGCAATAATATTTTTATTAAAAAAAATGGTTGGTTGACTCGGGATGCTCATATCATAGGACTCCTCACAAGAAGTGGTTTTCAACATATGAAGAATATGATGGAAGCCAAGTTTACCTTGGGGAAAATAGTTCATATCCTATTATTGGATGTGAAAAGGTACAATTATTATTTAGTGATAGGAGGATTAATACCCTCCCTAGTGTTTTACATATTCCTAGATTGGCTAGAAATCTATTTTTTGTATCTAAGTTCAATGATTCAAGAATGCATGTAACATTTGATAAACATGGTTGTAGATTAGTGAGAGGAAGCTTGGTGGTAGCAAGAGGGACCATATTAGGAACATTTTTTAGGATGAATATCATTAATTTATGTAAATCCACTTATCTGATTGAAAATTCTAAAATACATGTATATTGTAGAACCATAGGTTGAGCCACATAAGTGAAAAAGGTTTAAAATCATTATGAATAAAAATTTGTTTAACAATTTCTCTATTTTTGATGAGTATTTTAATTTTTATGAGAATTGTATGTTTGGGAATAAAATAGAGAATATTTTCCTTTAAAAAACAATAAAGCAAAGAGTAAATTGTAAATTATTCATATGGATGTATTTGATCTTATGGATATTGATTCTATTGGAAAATATCAATATTTTATGTTCTTCATTGATGATGCTTCAAGATTTACCTAAATTTATTTTATGATATATAAATATGAAATTTTCACTAAGTTTAAATACATTAAAGTCTTAGTAGAGAAGTAATTAGAGTATACGATAAAGGTTTTAAGATTTGACAATGGAGGAGAACATTGTTCTAAGGAATTTAATGAGTTTTGCAACCATGTAGGCATCATAAGGTAAAAGACTACTCCTTACACACCTCAATAGAATAGGGGTGAAAAAATAATGAATTGAACTATAATAGAACGAGTCAAAAATATGTTAAGTGATGCACTATTGGATAGATGCTTTTGGGTAGAAGTTATGAGTGTTGCTAACTTATTGATTAATAGATCTCCTTTTAAGGATCTTGATTCAATATCTTATGAAGCGTGGATAGGTAAGCAACCTTCTATTTCACATTTTGTAGTTTTCCATGTGAGGCTTTTGCTCAAGTTCCTAAATAAGATCATTCAAAGTTGGATCCAAAGACATATAAATGTATCTTCATTAGATATGGTGAAAATATTAAAGATTATAATCTTTGTAATCCTCTAACCAAGAAATTTGTCTATTCTAGAATTCTAATATTTAAGAAATTATAGATATTTTTGACCCTAAACATCCAAAAGACAAAAAAGAAAAGAAAATATAGTTCATTTCAAATGAATAGAAGAAAGAAGATACACATTATAATGTAGGAAATTGTATACCTTTACAATTTCACGTGATGTTTGGGTCCCTCAATTTATTGGACTTAATTAAGCTTCTAATTTTCCAAATTACGCATTCCAAAGCCTTATTTTTACTGTTTTCTGAAAGGAGAACCTATATTTAATTAATGCATTTAATATTTTAATCACCATGGAATATGAGTGTCCTAGACTTATAAGCCAGGACCCATTCACCCATGGGAAAATGGGGGTGAAGGGGTCCCCTTTAAGTCCTAAGAACCAATTTTAAATATGTTTTTGGTAGTATTTTAATTATTCAAATTCAATTTACAATTGTCGGATTTTAGAATCTAATTTTCAAGAAATTAGATAAACACCTATAAATACCCAGTCTATTTATCATTTTAAATCTAAGGCATTATAACACACTTTATTCAAATCAATCCTAATGAGGAAATATTATTGTCAAGAGCATTCAAGAGTAGATTTATCAGTCATTTATTGCAATGTAAACAAGATCCTAACATTGTGTTCAAGTATATGTGTGTTCATGTCATCTTGTGAAGGCTAATATGCGTTGTTGATCCTAAAGCATCTAGGCATACATCAAGCATCCAAATCCATCAAGCAAAGCAAGATCAAGTTCCTTGGAGTGATGTGTTTGTCTTCAATCCTCTAAGGGAAGCCATTGAAGGGTGGTGAGTTGTAGCAAGCAAGTGTTCATTCATCATTTACTTCTCCTTTATCATTATATTTCTATCAAGGTTTAATTACCAAACTTGGGGTTTGACCAAGGCAAACCCCCATTCAAAATAAAATATTTTTTCCTCTTTGTGTATGTGTAGATTATAGGTTGAAGAAGAATTGGAAAGATCTTGAAAAAACAATTTTGCATTGTTGCATAAGTTTCCATCATTGTTGTCAAGCCACAAAAGCTAAGTTGTTGACTTTTTTTTTACTTTCTGATAGTGGGACTTGTGTCAAACCAAAGCCAAGATCCAATGTTAGAGGATTGTCAAAAGTTGTTTTGGAGCCTTATATTGAGACCCATTCACTCAGGGGTGAATGAGTCCTTTGCACTCCTCAAAATGCATTTTTGGTGGTAGGTACATGTGTTCAGGCCCTTCTTAGATCTGCTTCCAAAGTTTTGTAATAAATCTTTATATTTTTTTAAACCTACATTTTAAGTATTAGATCTTATTGTTCACTTAGTTTGAGCATTGCAAATCATTTCACTTTGGTTTCAAATTTATCCTATTGTCTCAAGGATTGAGATCTAGGTTTGATTGGCTCACCTTTGAGGTTGAAAGTCAATCTTCACACCTTGTGATCTCTTTACTAATGAAATTTGTGGGGAAAGACACCTATCAAAGATCCCTAGGGTTTTATGTAGCAACATCATCATAAAAACCCTTTTAAAAGAGGGACCACCTTTTCCTTCTATTTCATTTTGGTGAACTTGATATTTTTACATCATACCTTTCTGATTTGGAGATCCTTGAAACCCTAGATCTAGGTTTTGCATTATCTTATTTTGCATTTCATTTAGGGTTACATATTGCATATTTGTATCATTTAAAGTCATAAAAAAATCCAAAAATATTGCATACATTCTACATAATGGATTCATTAAGGTGTGTTTCAGTCATTTAGATCAAATTCCATTCAAAATTTCAATAAAAAACTTGTCATTTTGTTTATACATTGTCATAAAATTGCATTTACATTTAATCCTAAATTCTAGAAAAACTATCACTGAAGAATTTGTTTGCAGTTAGGAATAGTGAGCTTAAATATCAGATCAAACACTCAAATTTAAATTTTTCAGAACCCTATGCAAGGACCCATTTGCCCTTGGGTGAACCTATCCTTATACAATTGATTTTCCAAAATTTTGTGCATTTTTCTATCTTTGTCTACTTCATTCTCCTGTACTTGCAGATCTCTATTTCAATTTTAGAAATTGCATATTTTTGTAGATGTTTGCATTTAGTTTAATTGGTGAAAGAAAGTGCATTGTTTAAGATCAAAATTAGCATTTAAAAGTAATCATTTTCAATTTTTTTCATCTTAAAATTAGTCAATTATCATATTTTTTTATTTGAATACTTGTATTGTGCTTTCTATTTCTGGGTGTTTACTATCTTCATTTAGTGCTTTTTGTCCATTTTGGGTACACTTTTGGTTTGATGAAACTTGTATGAGCATCACAACCTAGTGTTCTATTGTCAATACTTTAGTGAGACATAGGTCAAGACTCATGGCATCCCACGCTCGTACATTTGTAATGGATCTTGAGTTTTCCAACTCTTTCACTTATAGTGTAGACAATAGTCAACCCATTTTGGACCATATCCTTGATGTCATGATTGGATTCATTGACATTCAACCTTCTAAAGTCCAAACCAAATTACTTCTTGACAATACTTTCTCAAATAGTGATATAATTAAAAATGAACCTAATGGTCCTTTTTACATAGTAAAAATAATTTATGACAAGCCTACAAATGGTATATTAATTTATCCCATGTGTGTAGAGAATGTGACCACATAGGAATTCTTATTTGTGCATGAACTTTATCAAGATTTTTATGAACAATCGAAAGCATGGATCAAAACGCACGATGGTTTTGCTCGCCCTAAAATAGGTTCGATCACTCTTCCATTAAAATTTGGACTGAATCAATTAAATGTATTATTCTCCATCATCCTGATGTCAAATCAATTTCATGTGAAGTTAGGCTATCCATGGCTATGCTCCATGAATGCCATCCCATTGGTCATCCATAAGTGCTTGAAATTTCCATTTGACAACCAAATTTTTATAGTGCATCATAGTGGATTTAATCCTTCGTCTTCCCATGGGAACTTTCCATTAGATTTATTTTGGCCCGAACCTATTTTTCCTCGTAAGGATTTATTCTTTAAATCATATCAAAAGTTCTAAGCAAAGCGTATAGCAGAATTATCCCTTGCCAATATCCCGCCTGAAATTGAAAGATCCATAGTTGTTCCTCTCACTTCCATTGTTGTGGATGAACCTATTCTTGAACCAAAAGCTCTCCTGAATAATCAAACTAAGTATGATGCTATTCTACCACCTATATCCTACAAGAGACTAAGAGATAACCATACAATTCCATTTGTGCCTCCTGAAACCAAACAAGTTTATAAACCTAAAGAGAAAGTGGTTTCCCAACCCACTAAGGTCCCTTTTGTTCCTCCCCTAAGAGAATAAAAGAGACTGATGGCTGATAAACTCGCTTCTACCATCATAACATGAAAACCATGCAAGAAGAAAATGAAATGCTAAAAAGCGTAGGCATAAACGTCGTCCTATTGCTTGTCAATTATAAGAAAAGAATAAACCAATAATCCAAGATCAACAACCAACTCAAACAAAGCATGATGATTCTCCACCTTTTCCAAAACATGAACCTTCTACACCAAACAAAAACAAGAACATACAATGGACATTGTCATTAGACCTCCTATTGTGATTAACTTGGATGATGATAATGAGATTGCTAAAATTGATGATGAAGTGAAACTATGATGATCCTCCTAAAAAGAGTGATCCACCACATGTTGAACCTAGTGATACTCCTAATGTGGCACTTGTTTTAGTCCCTTTGTCTAGTTATCCACCTTCTGTATATAATGAACAAGATTGGGATGCATACAACCTGCTTTAGATTAGATTGCATGTGACATACTTTCTTTTCTTTTCAAGTTCTTCGTGATTGCATGTACATAATGTGATCCCCCACATCATGTTTTTTGGCGTGTCTTTATGTTTTTGAGCTTTCTTTGGATGACCCTTGTTACTTCATTGGTGCAAGGATACAAAGGAAGTGAATTTGTTGCGACTTTACTCTATTTGTATCTCAATTCTTCTATTTGTCATAAACATTATCTTTTCTTTTGTCTTGTGTTTTCCTTTTGGGGATGATGCAAGACGTTGAGACATCCAAATTCTCTTCCATGTTGACCTAAAAGCTTTCCTTTTCTTTCACTCTCTATGTGTCATTCTTCCTTTGTGTTCATTGTTCCATGAGTATTTAGGGAATGATGATGGTTCTAAGCTCTATTATATTACTGTAGCAAAGACATATGTTGACCTCGAATTTGTAGATCCCTTATGTGTTATCTATTGAGATTTCATATGGGGGCAACCCCTTCTTAATGACACGACTTTATTTGGAAACATATCATTGGCATAGGGCTTTCCAAATAAGCTCTCATTGCCCTTTTTATCAACTAGCATTTATCATTTCTACTTTAAATTAATTGCTCACAACATGGTGTTTAGCAATTCCTTTAAAGTGGGGGCATACATTAGTATTATTTTATTTTTGGCATTTTTAGTTTGACATTTTGGCTTCACTTTTGTTCATACGATTTGGACTTAGTGTAGCGTTCACATAGCACATTGACCATTTTGTGGCACCTTATCAAAGTTATTAGGGAGTATAACTTTTGGTATGGTTGATGTATGGGAACACACTTGTAGACCTAGTGCGCCTGTCCCATCCACCACCCCTTTTTATGGATTCACACCTTGTAGACCTAGTGTGTGTTTCTCATTTTGTCTTTGGGGCTCACCTAGTGTATATCAGACTACACTAGCCCTTGTAAATGTATTTTATGGACATGATATAACACAACTTGCTAGTCCTTTCTTTTTCCTTTTTCCTTTTTCCTTTTTGCATTGACTTTGACATTGTATGCTTGTGTATCTTGTCTTGATGTGTAGATCTTACATGCATGTGTGTCCTTTGTGCTTATGTTGATTTTCCATGGGATCTTCAATCTTGGGGGTTTTTCCACCTCCTTCATCTTTGTAATCCTATCCCATTAACATTTGTGCACTTGGACCCCTCTTGACACATATTTCTCTACTTTAGTGTAAGTCTAAGCATAAGTTCATACTCTCACTGTAGTGGGGGCTAAATATAGTGTAGAAAATTGTATACCTTTATAATTTCACACTATATTTGAGTCCCTTAATTTATTGGTCTTAATTAAGCTTCTAATTTTCCAAATTATGCATTCTAAAGCCTTATTTTTACCATTTTTTGAAAGGAGAACCTATATTTTTAATTAATGCATTTAATATTTTAATCACCATGGTATATGAGTTTCCTAGACTTATAGGCTAGAGCCCATTCGCCCATGGCAAAATGGGTCCCCTTTAAGTCCTAAGACCCATTTTAAAATATGTTTTTGATGGTATTTAATGATTCAAATTCAATTTGCAATTATCAGCTTTTGGAATCTAATTTTCGGAAAACTAGATAATAACCTATAAATACCTAATCTTTTATCATTTGAAATCTAAGGAATTATAACATACTTTATGAAGTAATCCTAATGAGAAAATATTATTATCAAAAGCATTCAAGAGCAGATTTATCAGTCATTTGTTGTAGCTATCAAGATCCTAACATCATGTTCAAGTCTATGTGTGTTCATGTCATCTTGTGAAGGCTAATATGCATTGTTGATCCTAAAGCATCCAAGCATTTAAAGTATCCAAATACATCAAGTAAAGCAAGGTCAAGTTCCTTGGAGTGATGTGTTTGTCTTCATTCCTCTAAGGGAAGCCATTGAAGGGTGGTGATTTGTAGCAAGCAAGTGTTCATTAATCATTTCCTTCTCCTTTGTAATTATATTTCTATTAAGGTTTAATTACCAAACTTGGGGTTTGACCAAGGCAAACCCCCCTTCAAAACAAAACAAATTTTCCTCTTGTATATGTGCAAATTACGTGTTGAAGAAGAATAGGAAAGATCTTTAAAAAGCAATTTTGCACTGTTGCATAAGTTGTCATCATTGTTGTCAAGCCACAAAAACTAAGTTGTAGAATTTATTTCCAACTTTCTAACAATGGGACTTGTGTCAAACCGAATCCAAGATCCAACATCAAAGGATTTTCAAAAGTTCTTTTGGAGCCCTAGATTGAGACCCATTCACCCTAGGGCAAATGAGTCCCTTTGCACTCCTCAAAACATGTTTTTGGTGATAGGTACATGTATTCAAACCTTTCTTAGATCTACCTTCAAAGTTTTGTAATAGTATCTATATTTTTTGAAACATGCATTTTAATTATTTGGTCTTATTGCTCACTTAATTTGAGCATTACAAATCATTTCAATTTGGTCTCAAATCTATCCTATTGTCTTAAGGATTGAGATCCAGGTCTGATTGACTCACCTTTGAGGTTGAAAGTCAATCTTTACACCTTGTGATCTCTTTCCTTTTGAAATTTATGGGGAGAGGAACCTATTAAGGATCCCTCGGGGTTTATGAAATGCCATCATAAACACCCTTTTAAAAGAGGGATCACCTTTTCCTTTTATTTCACACATAAGGAAGAAAAAAATATAGATTTGTGAATAAAGAGGAAGAGAAGGGTTCAAGTGGGAGTTTTGAGCAGGATGATCTTGAAGTTATAGAAGAGGTTGAGCATGCAAAAATACTAGAGGAAGAGCCCCTTTCTCCTACCTTAGGTCCACAAGAAAATGAAATATAGTTGATAAGTATAGACCACCAAATTTTTAATATGTATTTTCATTACTTAGCGTGGAAAATGAACCTAGATTATGTAGGGAAGCTATTATAACAAATGATAGTGAGTCTTGGTGTAAGCCATGTAGGAGGAGATGATGAATTTAGACTCTTGTGATACACAAGATCTTACACATTTTCCCAAAGGTGGGAAGACCATGAATGTAAATGGGTCTATAAGAAGATATTTGGAGCTCATAATTGATTGGAGAGGCATAAGAAAAGACTAGTGGCATAGGGATACTCCTAAAGAGAGGGAGTTGATTTTGGTGAAATATTATCTCCTATTGCTAAATTATCTTCTATCAAATTTCTTTAATCCATAACTATTGCTTATGATTTTAAAACTGAGCAAATGGATGTTAAGACTACATTTTTGCATAAAGATCTAGAAGAATAAATTTCTTTGCAACAACAAAAAGGTTTTAAGATTGAAGGAAAAGAGCACTTGGCTTGTAGATTAAAGAGGCCCCTCTATTTTTTGAAGCAATCACCCTAGATATGGTATCAAGAATTTGATTCATTTATTTTAAATTTGGGTTTTATAAGAAGTGAAGCAGATCATTGTGTTTCCATTAGATATATTGATGATCATATACTAATTGTAGCCTTGTATGTTGATGACATGTTGGTTTTCAATAACACCAAGATTGTGATTAGTGAGATGAAAGCTCAACTTTGAGGTGCATTTGAGATGAAAGATCTAGGGGTGGCAAGGTATATTTTGGGAATGAAAATTAAGAGAGATTGAGATGACATAAAGCTTTGGTTATTTGGAAGCAAGAATGCTGATATTTTGCACAAGTTTAATATGTAGGAATATAAATAAGCCATTTATAATTCCTTTATTTATTGGAATTAAACTTACTTTATATATATGTTTCAAAACTAAGGACTATTTTGAGGATATGCCTGACCTATTATATGCTAGTGTTGTAGGAACTTTAATGTATGCAATAATTTGCACTAGGTCACATAATGCTTGAGTTGTGGGAGTATTAAGTAAGTTAATATATAAATTTGGTAAAGAGCATTATAATTATGTGAAAAAGGTGTTAACTAGTCAGCCCACAATTTTTTGTCCCATTTTTTGGCTAGAGTAGGACATTGAAATCAACATTTTTCACCAAATATTTACTTTATAAAACCTATGACAACTAAATCATTAATAATTTCGAGATGATATGAACTAGTGATTTGTGAGGATTTGTGTGTATATTCTAAATATATTTAAAAAATTATGAATTTTTTAAGTGACTTTTAATAAATTGTTTTTGACAACAAACAACTTTTTGAAAAAGTGGCGTTTATGTCACAACACAAATTTTTTATTGAAAGGATAAAATTATATTTTTTAAAATATAGATTTGTAACATCAATATCACATGCATGGATACTTTCTAATAATTTTTTGTTGCATATATTTTTTTAATTAATTTTAAAAGCTAGAGTAATTATAATTTGGACACATGTGTATGTTGTAACACATAACTTGTTTTTCATGTATTAAAATTAATTATTTTTTTCTTTTTGGAACAAGGACATCAATACCTAATGCACATATTTTTTGGAATTTTTTCTTTGTTTTTCTATTTTTTCACATGTGTGAAACAAATACCTTGATGTTTGGTGAAAAACCTACATTCACAAGAAATAAAATATAAATAATAATGAAATTAAAAATATTCAAAATCATGCTTTTTGGAAAGCTTATAATAAGGGATACATAATTACCAAACATAATTTCTAAAGGACTTTATTTGATCCCTCAAAAGGTAAAGAAAAATGGTTTTTTGTTAATATTTGAATAGGTGCAAAAGAGACTCCATTGTGGGTATGATTTAAGACTAGAGGGGTTCTATCCAAGGGGGTTTGATCTAAGGGGGCCTTATCTAACTCTCTTCAATTAAAACCCTTTAAATGGAACCCCTAAAGCAATAAAACATTAATTTCTCTAAAAATATGTGATTTTAGGCAAAAATCAAGATATCCCAAGTTTGGGA
>VDFB02268069.1:0-13018 GCA_007258455.2 Sequoia sempervirens
AAATGGAAAGGTTGGATCTACAGAGATGAAGGCGTTTAACCAACCCCTTAAACCCTTTGCCCAAAAATCATGCCTTGTTTAGGGAGATGGTCAACATTCATATCCCTAACTATCATACAGTTGTGATGACCACTCAATTTCCTTTAAGTCTAACCCCACCCATTGTGACCAATACTCAATTTCCAAGTGTAACCCCATCCATTATGAGAAATACACAAAATCTAAGCCTAAGGCCACCCCATTTGAACAACACTCTACATCCACCAACAAGGGAAGAGAACATGATTAGGAGTAAGTTGTCAAGCATCCAAGAAACAACAACCTCTACCACTTTGAGTCCAATAGGTTTTCCAGTATGGTTCGAATGAGATTGATAGCAACCAATCATTCTACACAAACAAGTTTCAAATTGCAACCTAGCGAGGCATTTTTTTCATTTTGTATTAGGGGGCATACAAAAATGATTTACAAGGATTTGCAAAACTAACATGGTTTATACATATAGAAAGTTTAATACATCATGGTTTTGTAGGAAATAATTGCAACTTCCTTAGAGGTGATCAAAAAATTCAATGTTATGTGGAATATGTGAAATTAAATGCAGGTCTCTAGTTGGCTCATTCCTTGTTTATGGAAATTATAAATTAGTTGTCCATGTATTTTTATTATGTCTTTGATTAATGTGGTGCAACCTAACTATCAAGGTCAACATGGGCTTCACATTCTTCGTTGTTATAGATGGCATGTCTTCATTTCAGTCATATGCATTTATACTCAAACATGTGTGCAATGAGGTGGATAACTTAAATATTTCGTTTGAACATGTTGGAGATTGATTTGCCATGTGGACGACACATTTCTTTTGCGGGGTCAAATTTTTGGCCATTTTTTACTGTCGAACGAAGACCAGACACACCATACATCGGTGGCAAGAAATGGCATCATGAGTTGTGCTCGTGATGCCATGTGGCATCCGAGCAACTTGCCACCTTTTAATCACACACTTTCGCATTAAAGAGAAGTCCAATCACATTTAAGATGAAGTTCAAACTCATTAAGTCCTACTCCTTCCTTGTTTTGTTGGTTATCATGCCTTGGCTTTTCGCAGCTATGGAGCGTTCAATGCTCTCCTCCTTCACACTCAACAAACCCTTTGACACCATTACCAATTTTCTCTTTGCATTTGGTAGTTGCAGATGGCACCCATAATGGAGATATATATACATATGGCATATATATATATACATTCAAATGTAATATATACATACACATGCATATGTAGATATAAACATACATACACATGCATATATAAACATACATACACATGCATATATAAACATGCATACACATGCATATATAAACATACATACACATGCATATATAAACATACATATGCATATGCATATATCCACACATATGCAGATATAAACATACATACATATATACACATGCATATATAAACATACATACACATGCATATATAAACATACATACACATGCATATATAAACATACGTATGCATATGCATATATCCATACATATGTAGATGTATTAACATACATATGCATATGCATATACATATATATATATATACATACATATGCAGATGTATTAACATACATATGCATATGCATATATCCATACATATGCATATGCATATGTAGAGAGTTTAATATGCTCATAAATGGAAGGTTCTTTTTGTTTTTTGTCTGGTTGTAATCATGTGGCTCCGGTATTGAAATGGGGTTATTGTTATATGTTTATTGTTTGCAATGGCTATGCTCGTTTATCCTTCGACCCTGGTAAGGATATCCTATCTTGCTTAGGAAATGATCTTTTGGTTTCATGTGTTTACACACACACATACACATACATATACATACATATACATATACATAGATATACATATACATATACATACATACATATATATACATATACATATACATATACATACATACATATACATATACATATACATATACATATACATATACACATATATGTATATGTATGTATGCATATGCATATGTATATGTGTGTATATATATACATACATACATACATATATTTGTTTGTTTGTGTATACAACATAACAAAATATTTAGGGTGTCCACATTATCGAATATAGAATAATTGAATACCCATGGATAAACAATAACCCCAAGAAGCAGATGAAAATTTTATTTATTTTAGATAATGTGGTGCACTAGTTGGAGGTCTCAAGTAAACATGCTTTAAAAGGTATCAATATGATATCAATTATAAAATTAAAATGCACTTGCAAAAATAATTTGTAGCACATTAAAACATTGGTCATTCCATTTTCTACAATTAGAAACTGTAAACTTAAATTTGTAACTTAAATTAAAGAGTCACAATGATGCTCAAACAAGATTTTGCAATTTCCAAAAGCAATAAATGTGTTAGAAAACACAAAAAACGACCAATAAGCTGTGTTGATAAACACTACTCATAAAGTAGAAAAAGTGTTACAACAAACACCATTGAACACCAATTTTTCTATTTGGAATCTTTTGAATCTTTGCAGTAAAAAGTTAAAGAAACAAAGAGCTTAAGCACTGAACTAGACATTCCACCACAAAGAAACAAAACAACCTTCCATTAATGACCACAAACAACAAAAGATGGAAGAAAACCATTGAAAACCAAAAATAACAATCAATAGACATGAGGCGACACTCCTTGTTTTCCAGTTGATGTCTTTGAAGCAAGGGAAACCTCGCAGTCTTTTAACTCAAGATGCCTGCCACTATACAGCTCAGGTTTATTACTGCAATGCTTGCACTCTTGGCTTGCTCTTTCTTATTTTAGTTTTGGGAAGCCAATATGGGTACCTTTCTCATCAATTCCTTCCTTTTTTCCATTATAGATTAGTGTTGGAAAAAGTATGAGGCTACTTGGATGTAAGGCAAGAAGAGATAGCCTGTGCTTTTAAGGGGATAGATTTGAGTTGGGTTTTTCCCATCACAGAGACTGTAGACAATTCCACTTTTGTGGACAATGACTTATGACTCCAGTGAAGATATCTAAGTCGGTCATCATGTCTGTGGACAATGACTGCTGAATGATGCCTTAGTACAAAGAAAATATGGTATAAATATTTTGATACTATTTAGGAATTGCCTCTGCCACTACCAAAGCCTGCAGCTGCATATGAGTTTTGTAGTATTGCTTCTATATCGAATGTTTTGAAGTCCATGTTTTTAAATTTTTGTAGGAGGCATTGGTGACATGAGATGTTTAGATGTTTATAAGCCTTCTTTAAAACCTCTTAATGGTGTCAAAGGGTTTTTTGAGTGTGAAGGAGGAGAGCATTGAACACTCCATAGCTGCAAAAAGTCAAGGCACAATAACCAACAAAACAAGGAAGGAGTAGGAGTTAATGAGTTTGAACTTCATCTTAAATGCAACTGGACTTCTCTTTAATGTGGAAGTGTGTGATTAAAAGGTGGCAAGTTTCTCGGATGCCACACGATATTTATTGAAGCTAAGCCTTCTTTAAAACCTCTTAATGGTGTCAAAGGGTTTGTTGAGTGTGAAGGAGTAGAGCATTGAACACTCCATAGCTGCAAAAAGCCAAGGCACGATAACCGGCAAAACAAGGAAGGAGTAGGAGTTAACGAGTCTGAACTTCATCTTAAATGCGACTTGACTTCTCTTTAATATAGAAGTGTGTGATTAAAATTCCTATTATATTTGAAAGAGGCTAGGGTAAGTCCTAGGTAAAAAGAAATGGAGATGCTCAAAAAGAGATCTTCTAAAATATTGTTTTGTTAATACTGTTACATATCTAGTTTCAAACAGTTCTGAAATATAAATATTATAGTTTGATATATTAATGAATATTATGTTTTGTAGATTTTAGAGCTTTCAGAGTGATTTGGCTTCCACCTTGAGTCAGTTGTTCTTAGGTGTCTTCTTGTCCTTTTAGGAGTTGGTGCATGGGTTGCTGTGTATTTTGAATACTATTTTCAGCTCTTAGGCTAATTATTCCATGTTGTTGTGTATTCATTCATTGTCTTTTAGGCATCATTCATGTATATTTCCTAGGTTGAGCTTTGAAAACCCTCTTTATCCTTAATTAAAAAGTCATTAATTTTATATTATTAAAATCTATAATTTTTTTATCTGTCAGATAATTTTATAGTTTGGATAAATGCATGGAAACAAAGTACTACCAACTTATTAGTAAAATTACACAATACAAATAAAAAGCGGACCAATTTATTTTATTGAATGTGGACATATGAACTCTCACTTAGAATCTTTGAATTAAATCCTATTTTTGATTCCAAATGAAAGAAAAGCAAAAGGATTAAACGTAAAATTCCAAATATTAGTATCAGGGCCTAGGGTTAGCTGCTTTTAATAGGTTAGCGAGGGTTTTCAAGCTCTGAAAACATGATTAAGATAGCGGGGGAATGATTTCCAACACTAATCTATAATGGAAAAAAGGAAGGAATCAATGAGAAAGGTTAAAAGACTGCAAGGTTGCCCTTGCTTCCTTAGTAGGATAAGATATCCTTACCAGGGTCGAAGGATAACCGAGTGAAGCCACAAGCGACACAACATTAAACAACCAAAAACCCATGTGAAAACCCAAAACCCTTTTGAAAACCGAAGCTTCAAAAGAAAGTAGACGGAAAACCGTAAAACGTTAAATGTACGAGAACATAAAGCTTTGCAAACATAATAAAACCAAATAAATCCTCTTTGTTTTCGAGCTAGAAAGGTCATTGCCTTAGTAGGATAAGGAATCCTTACCAGGTTCAAAGGAAAAATGAGCAAAGCCAGTAGATGCACAGTGTCTTATCAGTGCCAAGGTGAACCAGTATGGGTGCCATCTGCAAAGAGCAAAAGATAGGAAAATAAATAGACCAAACAACATTGAAATAATATCAAGATAGCTATGAACATTGGCCAACTCCAAATTAACTAGAAACATCTATAGGCAAAGGATCAATTTAGAAAAATATCCCCTACAAACAGAAACAACAGAAAAAGGGAATAGCACTTAAGACAAACAACTAAATCTTATTAAATCTTTTTCATGAAAGTATTGTGTAGGTCTTATTTTTTTTTTTCATTGTTATTTTTAATTATGAATTTATTTCAGATTGTGTGTTTAAAATATAGACAATAACAATAGTATATTGAATTGTTGTAAGTTACAGCGGAAACAAGACATACTTGGTTCACAACTACAACCAAACATTCAACTAGAATTGTATACATAAAACAGTTCCAAAATCACTATTGAAACTAAATAACAAAACCTATGCATATGCAATAAGTAAGAGACCTTTACTAAGATAGCAATGAACTAAAGAGGTACAACATTTATAAAATCTTTAGTGCAATTAGAGTAGAAGATGTGGTAAAAGGAAACCCTATGCAAGAAAAGGAAACTCTATGTGGTAATCAGATTTATATGAACAAAATCTACAAAATCTATAGGTAGCACTATAGACTATAGACAAAATCTATATGTAGCACTGTAGACTATAGACAAAACCTACAAGTACTCAAATTATGTGCAATAATTCCCAGGGGGTTTTGATGCAAAGTGAAATAAACCAGAGTAAATCCCCACTATTATTTTACTCTTAGGTGTGAACAAGATTGAAATCATCTCTTTTCTCACATACAAGATTTTAGACATTTATGACACTAAATTGCATGAATCAACAACTAAGCCAAAACATAACAGTCACTTATACTATTGGCTTATAGCAAAAATTGGCAAGTCATGTTAGATGAAAATTTGAGAAATAAACTACTTTATAGCAGAGATAACAAAAGATTTCATTAATTAAAAAACCTGACCTACATGCAAAGCTACAACCTAGATGAACAATAACACCAATACAAACCTTGACACTAATTCATGAAATTTAAAACAAAGTGATAATGAACACAAGAAACAAATTCAACACAAACTTGACTAATAATTTCAACAACTTAATTGTATCATCAACTATCATTAATAAAATCTTGTGCACCAAACACTTGTTTATAAATTTATAAAATGGTACTTTTTGATGTAGGATAATCATGAAATAATCCAAAAAATCATGGGAGGAAAACTTTAGTGTTTTATGTTTGATGATAAAATTAATTTGTCTGAATATATACAGATGCAGGTAGCTCTTTCATTTTCTAAGAGGATTTAGTTTGTGGTACATCTCTTGCCTAACTTGTAGCATACTATTGAGGAGCCATGGGTATTCTTCTAGTTTACAATGTCAGTGATGAATATCTTTCAACATAATTCTTGTCATCAAATTGGTTTGATATAATTTTTGATTTGTACAAATCTTTTAATGAATTTTTTGATTTGTTGTTTGTTTCAATTTGGGAATTTGTGTATTTTTTTTGACCTGAAAGATATTTAATCTATAATTTTTTTGGCAGTCTTTATTTGCCAGAGTGTTTTTTCTAACAAAGGATGTTTATAAACATTTTATGTGACAACATTCATTCATTTTTTGCCGGTTCAGAAAATAATAATGTGGAGTCAACCCATGCCATTGCAGCAAATGGAAATCAATATGTGGAGACAATGTCTTATGGAACGGAGTATCAAAATGACAAGAAATTATATGTTGTAGTTGTAGTAAAGTGAACATCACCCAACACCTACCCTTGAATTTATCATTTCTTCACGACATTAATAGAAAGTAGATCTTGGTTTCTCTCAACCCTGAAGCTAGTAGAATTTTTATTTGGTTCACTTTTGAGGAGACCTAAAATCTACTTGTGGGGAGACCCCAAAACAAAAATGAACCAAATGGAGAATCAAAATCTTCTTTTGTTGGAAACTCCAACAACAAATGAAGAACAAAATCTACTTTTTGGGTCAAAACAAAAATGAACTTATGGGAAAATCTACTGACTATAGATTTTGATTCATTTTTGTTTTGGGGTATGGCACAAATAAATTTTGGTTCTCCCCCTAAAAATGAATCAAAGGGATAATCTACTAGCTGCTCCATAGAGGCTATTGTATACACACTTGGACAAATTTGAAATACTCACTACTTTAATCTCTATCACCAAAGCGCGTTGGAGTGACAGGATAAAAAAATAAAAAAACAACCCATTGACCAAAGCACGTTGGAATGCTCCATAGCTGCTCCATAGCTACTCCATATAGGCTTATCATAATGTCTCCCTAAACCAATACTCAATCTTAGAGCAAGCCCTGCATCACAACCTTCCTCCTCACCCATTCCTTGAATGGGTTGAAAGACTCTGTTATACTAAACTCAAAACAATGTATAATTCTCTGCAAAAAGATTGGTTATTAATGGAGGCAAGACAAAAAGAAGAGGTGGGGGGAGGGATTTGCAAGAGATGCGTAACTCTTATAATAAATTATGGAACCCTTCCCACTTTGCATGCTTGACTACAACGAGGACAATAATGGGGAGAAGCATTGAAAAATGAAAGGGGAAGCCAATGGCATGGACGTTAAAAAAAGGTTCCAGATAGCTACCTAAGTCGTGCACATGGATTGATGATTACACAAAGAAATGATGCCCTACCCACATTAATTGGTGGAAAGATAAAGTTAATCTTTATAATATTTCAGAAACAATTGCTATACCACTATATGACACTTTATTATAATATTAACTTGCCATTAAACTGTAGTGATAGGTCTCTTTAATGGGTATTTTATTTCTTAAATGATGAGGACATCTACAATGTATACTGATTAATGTCGATGTACAACTTTATCTTTAACCCACCATATCACCAAGATCATTTTTCCTAAACGAATAGTGTTTTAGTAGCCATATGCATGCCAACCCACATTGTATGTAAACATCCATCAACACCATGGTGAGCTATCTGGAATAAAATTTTACTGAAACGTATCAACATTTTACTAAAACGTTGTCCGTTTAGGCAGAATAAAATTTTACTGTAACGTATCAGCATTTTAGTAGCCATGGTGGGCTATCTGGAACCTTTTTTTAACATCCATGACATTAATCCCATGTAGAAGATGAAAATAAAGTCTTTTCACAACTTTCTGAACCACTAAACCAAATGAATAACGAATAACCAAACAACAAAACAATATTTTAGAATTGTTAATGCTGTTACAAAACTGAGCACAAAAAGCTTTGCAAACCCAAAAAAAACAAATAAATCCTTTTTTTCTCAAGCCAAAGAGGTCATTGCCTTAGCAGGATAAGGAATCCTTACTAGGTTCGAAGGAGAAACGAGTGAAGCAAGCACCAAGGTGAACCAGTATGGGTGCCATCTGCAATGAGCAAACACAAAGAGCAGATTGGTAATGGTGTCAAAGGGTTTGTTGAGTGTGAAGGATGAGAGCATTGAACGCTCCATAGCTACAAAAAGCTAAGGCACGATAACCAACAAAATAAGGAAGGAGTAGGAGTTAATGAGTCTGAACTTCATCTTAAATGTGACTGGACTTCTTTTTAATGCGGGAGTGTGCGATTAAAAGGTGGCAAGTTGCTAGGATGCCACATGACATCACGAGCACAACTTATGATGCCATTTCTTGCCACCGATGTATGGTGTGTCCAGTCTTCGGTCGGCAGTAAAAAATGGCCAAAAATTCAACCCTGCCAAATAAACATGTTGTCCACGTGGAAAATCGATTTCCACCTTGTTCAAATGAAATATTTAAGTTAGCCACATCACCATCTACGTGGAAAAGTCAAAAAATAATTTATTCGAATGATGTGGCGCGCTAGGTGGAGGGGGAAGTTAGGGTGACCCACTATAGGTCCCTCTCGGTCGAGCATTTCACACACTATTTGAAATTTCCATTCACGATGCGGTGGTACACTTAACAACTTATTGTGAAACTTATCTATACATCTATGTATTGCATTGCTTAATCAGACGATAACATCGTCTCTTTCTCTTCGACGAGAAAGGGGTTTGAAGGACCATGCAATCGACCGATTTAATTGTGTTAAAGTCTCCCATGCTAATATAAAATACCTGGATACAAGAGCCAAAATTCCTCGATCCTCGCACCCATTTCTATCAATAAACTTGGCACTACTATCAAGGTCATAAGACTTTGCAACACTCATGCTCTGTGATTGTTTTCTTCTGGCTTTAAACTTGATTTTTTTCTAGTTCCTCTACCATATGGTTTCTTGGAGAATGGTGTATATTATCTAAATAAATGAGAGAATGTCACTAAATTTTCAAAGATTTTACCATGGAATCTAATTCTTCAAAATCCCCATTAATAGCATTACAGCTTTTTGTATGGTTCTTTCATGAAGATCAAAACCCTAGAAGCAAGAGATAGTTTGCCTACTAACATGCTAATTTTGGTCATCCCACTTCTGTCTTTAATACAATTTGGTCAAGGAGGAGTAAGGGTAAGGTTTCATGGATGAGGGCTTCCTAAAAAATTTCAGTAAGTGCTGTTGAGATTTTTTAGGAATATTTTAAAGCTGGTGGTCTCATGATTTTAATAGTGCAATTCAGCTTAAAATTTTAAGCTTCAAAATTTAAGGAATGAACTATAGTGTTTTGAAAAAAATACTAAATAAATAAAAATTCTTATTTTTATTTTCTGATAGGAGTTTGAAATTTTAAATGATAGACAAGTGGCTGAAAACAATTCCTAATCTGCAAGGGGAATTTCTAGCCGCACCTCATTCCACCAGCTGAAATCTACAGTCCTAAAAGGTAGGGGCTGCTATTTTTTAGGAAAAGATTTCAATTAATTGTGCAACATGATTATTGTTTTCCCATGAGACTTCCAACTCCATGAAAATAGATGTCCAAAACCCCCAATGGGACCATACTATAAAGATATAGTTTCTATTCAAAAGTGATTACATTTATTGGATTACACAACAAATTATAGACATATTGCTGCAAAGGGATAACAAATGCTTGTTAGCAAAAAACTTATAGAAGCATTGAGATTGGTTATTTAGATAGATTATTTATGGTTACTGCTCGTTATAAAAAAAAATGTTGAGAGTAGACAAAAATCATGAAGAAAAAATGGATGGTTCTAGGACCGTAGATCTTGTAGAAATTATTGGTCAAAACCATAGATCTCCTCAAATGGGAAAAACATTAGAAAGGATTGTATCATTACTCTTATTTATTACATCCTTAATATTTGAAATGGAGGACACCAAATAGGGAAAAAATAATAAACATAGTAGAAATTGATCTCTAGATTTGTATTTGCTACCAAATACACACTTCCTTCTTGTAACACTATAATGGTGTTATGCAAATGACATCCATACATAGAGTAACCAATGATCATCAACCTTCAAATTTAGCACTTCTAAATTCTTTCTTCAATGCAAGCTCAAAATTGGTTATAAATCTTAACCAAATAATAGAAGCATATGCAATAGGAGTCACCATTTTTTTTGAAATTGAATAACATTTACGCAAGATGGATTTTTTCCTACAAGTCTAGAAGCACCTTGTGCTACCGCACTGGATGTAAGCTTTCCATTTGCATTCCTTTTATTTATAGGAAGTTTGTAAAATGAAGATAACAAGACTAAAGGTTTAAGTTTAAGAATCATATATTCCAACATTGACCAAAGAGAAAATACCAAACCCCTATCATGGTTTGATATAAAAATTTATTTGACATAACTGATAATGCTACTTACACATTGTAGAAGTAGCTAAATTTTAGCCTAATGCTCACTTGAGGAGAATCCCAAGCTTTCCTAAAAGCATGTGCACTACACAACAACTCACAACCATGTACAATTATGAATTTGTGCTTATAAACCAATTGTCACACTATATTAAAACCCTCCATTTCTCCCATTTCAATTGTTTAATCATTTTGCATGCTTTATCATGTTGATAAGATTATTGACATTGAATTTCAACTCTTGTGATTATGACCAAAATTGATTACTTTGACTTGATAAGTAAATTGACACTATGAAATAGTTGAAAACATTCACAAATGAGACTTGATGACACAAACATCTTGATGTTTTTAATTTGACCAAGTTGAGATGGCAAGGAGACCTCACATGCAACTCAAAAGACTATCACAACTTTCAAGAAACCAACTTGGTGACACATGCCATATAGTGAACATGAAAAATTTAAACTACATTGAGGTAAAAAAAATGTGAGCAATAAGACACTAATGTTTCATGTCAACTTATATCCTCCAAACCTATAAAACTATACATGCATGTATTGCATGCATTCAAAATTCCCTTTCCCACCTAAACACCTACCTTTTCTTGAAGCTTAAACCCTAATTTTCTTCAAAGAGTCAAATTGGGTCTAGAGGCGATTCATAAAAGTGAGATGAACTAAAAAGGAAAATATCTAGCACTCATCACACATCCATCTATCTATCCACATTGTCCCTAAGATTCTAACACCTATTTTCAACTACTTAGGACTTCCACCTACTATACACATCACCAACCTATACTGCTACAAAGTAAAGCTACACCCTGATGGTAATCTTATGGAAATTTGCCTATAGTTAATTATTTCTTATTATATTATCAATGCTAACTAAGTTTCTTTCATGTCAAGTTGTAAGATGGTTTTTCTCCAATATGTTTTTAACTAACAAGCCTTATAGTTTTTTCAATATTGAGCTTTAAGTTCAAATTATTTCTCAATTGATGATAACTTTGGCAATGGAATGAGGAGATGAATATCATTATATGGAGACTGAGATCATTAAGGTTGGTAGGTGGATCTATTTCAACATATTCTTCAAGTAGTATCATCAACACATAAGACAACAAATGGAAATGATGAAGAAATAGAACAAGGGCAAGGTCATTTGGTTTCATACTTATAGAAAGTGGTAAAATTGCTAAGGAGAATATACTTAACAAAGAAGAGGTTGAGTATTAAGTGTATAGGGAATATTTAGGTGCAACAACCAACAAGAAATCTACTTCAAAAGTATCAATTTAATAGGTCAAAACTATACCAATAAAGAAATGCATACAATTTAAGTATGTGCCACACTTTATGGTTGGTTGAGCTAGTTAAAAGGGGGCGCCCAAAGTGGTAGATGGATGGTAAGATCATGACAAAGAAAGAATAAGTTAAATTAAATTACATGGACTTTAGCTAGCAATGTTAAAGGAAAATGACAACTTAAGTGGCTATCTTGAAGTGCAAACATGTCAAGTATGGAGTCAAGCTATAATAGATACTAAGTTGTGCTTTATCCATAGCAATTCCATCCCAAAATGGTGATTAAATTAGCAAGTTTCTTCTAAATTTATATAACCAACATGTAAAGGAAAATAAAGGAAGAGGTAATCATACTTTTTCAATAGCTAAACCACACATGAAATGATGATGAGTGTGGTATAGATACCAAAAAAAACCATCGAACTTGGAGGAAATTGATTCAACTTAAGTAAAAGAGTCAACACTTTTTTATGGTGTTACCATCAACAGAAGGAAAAGTAAATTGGTGGGTAAATGAGGAAATAAGGACCAAGAAATAAGTTGAAGACATAAAAAGTAAGCATTATTTTGGGTACCAGCACAACCACCAAGAAAATATAATTTAAATACAAGTAATTTATCGGAAGATATCATCCTTGATCAATAACATTTCAAAAATATAAAGATAGGTACCAATTTGCACATGGTATTGCCATTTAAAAGGTCTACCCACTTAAAGACAAATCATCCAAGTTCAATTTTAGTGCCCAATTAGGAATGGAAGTAAAATAAAAGTACTTAGAGGGTGATGCCACCTTATCTCAATTAATCTATTTTGAGAAGAAATTATATTTAAAACAAATGAAAGGAGTCTATTTCAAGCTATTAGAATGTTTATTGCATCTTTTACAAAATATATAGATTAAGGTTGCTTAAAACATTCTTAAAGAATTTATTTTACTATATTATTTCACTTTAAATATTCTCTTAGAGATCTTATAAACATATTCCTTGAGCAAATAGATTGTTATGCAATATTTAAGCTATAGAATTTATCATTCAA
>VDFB02268070.1:0-18448 GCA_007258455.2 Sequoia sempervirens
CAACATGATTATTGTTTTCCCATGAGACTTCCAACTCCATGAAAATAGATGTCCAAAACCCCCAATGGGACCATACTATAAAGATATAGTTTCTATTCAAAAGTGATTACATTTATTGGAGTACACAACAAATTATAGACATATTGCAGCAAAGGGATAACAAATGCTTGTTAGCAAAAAAAACTATAGAAACATTGAGATTGGTTTATTTAGTTATAGGTTATTTGTGAGAGCATAGTTATAAAAAATGTTGAGAATAGGAAAAAATCATGAAAGAAAAAAATGTGGTTCTAGGACCATAGATCTTATGCAGAAGTCTTGGGTTAAAACCAGATCTCCTCAAATGGGAAAAACATTAGAAAGAGTTGTATCATTACTCTATTTATTACATCTTAATAATATTTGAAATGGAGGACAGCAAATAGGGAAAAAAAAAATAATAAACATAATTGATCTCTAAGATTTGTATTTACTGCAGAGGATACACTTCCTTCTTATAGCACTATAATGGGTGTTGAAAACCACAAATGCACCATCCATGCACCAGGCAACAATGATCATCAACCTTCAAATTTAGCACTTCTAAATTCTTTCTTCAATGCAAGCTCAAAATTGGTTATAAATCTTAACCAAATAATAGAAGCATATGCAATAGGAGTCATCATTTTTTTTGAAATTGAATAACATTTACGCAAGATGGATTTTTTCCTACAAGTCTAGAAGCACCTTGTGCTACCGCACTGGATGTAAGCTTTCCATTTGCATTCCTTTTATTTATAGGAAGTTTGTAAAATGAAGATAACAAGACTAAAGGTTTAAGTTTAAGAATCATATATTCCAACATTGACCAAAGAGAAAATACCAAACCCCTATCATGGTTTGATATAAAAATTTATTTGACATAACTGATAATGCTACTTACACATTGTAGAAGTAGCTAAATTTTAGCCTAATGCTCACTTGAGGAGAATCCCAAGCTTTCCTAAAAGCATGTGCACTACACAACAACTCACAACCATGTACAATTATGAATTTGTGCTTATAAACCAATTGTCACACTATATTAAAACCCTCCATTTCTCCCATTTCAATTGTTTAATCATTTTGCATGCTTTATCATGTTGATAAGATTATTGACATTGAATTTCAACTCTTGTGATTATGACCAAAATTGATTACTTTGACTTGATAAGTAAATTGACACTATGAAATAGTTGAAAACATTCACAAATGAGACTTGATGACACAAACATCTTGATGTTTTTAATTTGACCAAGTTGAGATGGCAAGGAGACCTCACATGCAACTCAAAAGACTATCACAACTTTCAAGAAACCAACTTGGTGACACATGCCATATAGTGAACATGAAAAATTTAAACTACATTGAGGTAAAAAAAATGTGAGCAATAAGACACTAATGTTTCATGTCAACTTATATCCTCCAAACCTATAAAACTATACATGCATGTATTGCATGCATTCAAAATTCCCTTTCCCACCTAAACACCTACCTTTTCTTGAAGCTTAAACCCTAATTTTCTTCAAAGAGTCAAATTGGGTCTAGAGGCGATTCATAAAAGTGAGATGAACTAAAAAGGAAAATATCTAGCACTCATCACACATCCATCTATCTATCCACATTGTCCCTAAGATTCTAACACCTATTTTCAACTACTTAGGACTTCCACCTACTATACACATCACCAACCTATACTACCACAAAGTAAAGCTACACCCTGATGGTAATCTTATGGAAATTTGCCTATAGTTAATTATTTCTTATTATATTATCAATGCTAACTAAGTTTCTTTCATGTCAAGTTGTAAGATGGTTTTTCTCCAATATGTTTTTAACTAACAAGCCTTATAGTTTTTTCAATATTGAGCTTTAAGTTCAAATTATTTCTCAATTGATGATAACTTTGGCAATGGAATGAGGAGATGAATATCATTATATGGAGACTGAGATCATTAAGGTTGGTAGGTGGATCTATTTCAACATATTCTTCAAGTAGTATCATCAACACATAAGACAACAAATGGAAATGATGAAGAAATAGAACAAGGGCAAGGTCATTTGGTTTCATACTTATAGAAAGTGGTAAAATTGCTAAGGAGAATATACTTAACAAAGAAGAGGTTGAGTATTAAGTGTATAGGGAATATTTAGGTGCAACAACCAACAAGAAATCTACTTCAAAAGTATCAATTTAATAGGTCAAAACTATACCAATAAAGAAATGCATACAATTTAAGTATGTGCCACACTTTATGGTTGGTTGAGCTAGTTAAAAGGGGGCGCCCAAAGTGGTAGATGGATGGTAAGATCATGACAAAGAAAGAATAAGTTAAATTAAATTACATGGACTTTAGCTAGCAATGTTAAAGGAAAATGACAACTTAAGTGGCTATCTTGAAGTGCAAACATGTCAAGTATGGAGTCAAGCTATAATAGATACTAAGTTGTGCTTTATCCATAGCAATTCCATCCCAAAATGGTGATTAAATTAGCAAGTTTCTTCTAAATTTATATAACCAACATGTAAAGGAAAATAAAGGAAGAGGTAATCATACTTTTTCAATAGCTAAACCACACATGAAATGATGATGAGTGTGGTATAGATACCAAAAAAAACCATCGAACTTGGAGGAAATTGATTCAACTTAAGTAAAAGAGTCAACACTTTTTTATGGTGTTACCATCAACAGAAGGAAAAGTAAATTGGTGGGTAAATGAGGAAATAAGGACCAAGAAATAAGTTGAAGACATAAAAAGTAAGCATTATTTTGGGTACCAGCACAACCACCAAGAAAATATAATTTAAATACAAGTAATTTATCGGAAGATATCATCCTTGATCAATAACATTTCAAAAATATAAAGATAGGTACCAATTTGCACATGGTATTGCCATTTAAAAGGTCTACCCACTTAAAGACAAATCATCCAAGTTCAATTTTAGTGCCCAATTAGGAATGGAAGTAAAATAAAAGTACTTAGAGGGTGATGCCACCTTATCTCAATTAATCTATTTTGAGAAGAAATTATATTTAAAACAAATGAAAGGAGTCTATTTCAAGCTATTAGAATGTTTATTGCATCTTTTACAAAATATATAGATTAAGGTTGCTTAAAACATTCTTAAAGAATTTATTTTACTATATTATTTCACTTTAAATATTCTCTTAGAGATCTTATAAACATATTCCTTGAGCAAATAGATTGTTATGCAATATTTAAGCTATAGAATTTATCATTCAACTCTAGAGTTAGTCTACTATGCTAAGATTTGATAAGTTAATAAGAAGATTTGTGTTCAACTATGTTTAGATCCATTATCTTCTTGATCAAAACTTTGCATTCTTTTAAGGAATAGTTTTCTTTAATCTTGCATTGTGTTTCATGTTGTTTATGGGATGTTACTTATGCCAAATCAATAGTATTAATGATCAAATAGTATTTGTTTCTAGTATATTGTATTTTAACCATTGATAGTATTTCTTTCTAGTTCATATCATTATTTTACTTGTGTTTTTGGCAAGGTAAGAAATTTTGCAAGCCTTTTGCTCCTACCTCTTAGATCAAAATGATAGGTCTAGATCATTATCATCATTTGATTTACATGTAAAACCCTCAAAAGATATATCACACAATGTACATTAGTAGTAATCTAGTTTGTTTTAGATTTTAAGAGTAGATTAGATCAAGGAGCTTCCCTTGCAAATTTGAAGAAAGGATTTCTTCTCCCACTTTTTTTGGTATGAGTCATCCTACAAAAGATAAATTAAAATACTCACGCCAAAAATCATACACACTTGAAAACTTACTCCATACTATTATCGTTGAATCAATCTAGAGATATGATTGAGGCATGACTCTAAATATGTCTTAGACACTAGACTTTCCATTTTTAGGTGCTTGGATGTACTCGAGCAAGAGTAAAAGATTATGTTAGATGCAACAATTTGCGTGCAAAGGTACACAAGATACAACCACACTAATACACGATTCCAATACATAATAAAAGATGCTAACATACTAGAACCACATCTCATCATTAAAAACACACTATATAACATAAAAATAAACATAATCTTATCCCTAACTAAATTATACCAAAATATAAAATCCCTTAATATGATGTCAACAATTATGTTGTCTTAAGAAAAAGCAATCACACTCTCTCTTCTTTATAAGTTCTCTTTCTAATACCAGTTCACCCCTCAAACTTCATATATCTTTTTTTTATTCGAATAAGAGAAGAAAAGTTGAAAATACTTATAGCTACACAACAGTAAGAAGCACCATCAAAGAAATAATTACAGGTGTCTATAGTTGCATAGCAACAACAACAAATACATAATATACAACAAAAATTGTTGGTTGCACAACAACACCACAAATAGAGAAAATGAGCAACATCACTTGTGGTAACGTTGTGATTGTTGAACCTAGCTTCCAACAGCATCAGTTGTTGAAAATCTTCATCAACAACCCTACTCATAGTCATAAGTACATAAACACAATCCTTAGGATGGACAAGCATAATAATAACATCCAAAGCAAGTTAAAAATCCCCATCATAGTGAACTCCCTTCAATATTTTATAAACTATTTTCAAATCTCTTGATTTGATCCCAGATACAAAGCAATGTTTCAATAAGATCAATGTTAACCTAAGGGATAGTCTGAAGAATGCTGATGTAGAGAGATAATTTTGAGTAGATCATCTGAGCTTCAATTTGCACAGGAAGAAAAGTGTGAGAGAACACAGCCAAGCATCAAAACTTCCAAATAAAATTAATAATAACTTGTCTCGATGTTTGGGTTTAAATGATATTGTGGCGGGAGGAAAGCCCAAGAAGCATTTCCCTCCAAGACCAAGCTTGAGGAAAGAGAGTTGGAAGAATGGAAAAGAGGGAGTACCACAATTGGCAAGCATGAAAACAAAGCCAAAAAAGCATGTTTAATAGATTATTTTTTGGCACAAAATGGACAAACTAGGGGAGGGCAGATGAATGAAAGACGATCAACTATAGGCAACTTGGAATGGAGAACTTTCCAAGCTATTAGTTGAGACCAAACATTAGCTTTTGATTTCCAAATATGAAAGCTTAACTTGTTCCACAGAGCTCTACTAATGTTACACCTCCATTTAGAATTGAGACGAGGAGCCAAGGAGCAAGTCGGGAGGAATTGTCTATAAATGATCTTAAGAGGAAACCTTTGGATGCTCCACATATTAGGCCATTTCCAGTCCTTAAGGAAATTATCATGGCAAGGTGTCGACATCAAACATGAGAGTTCAAGGGTCACCAACTGTTGTATTCTCAAGAGATGATACTTAAATTAGTAGAGGACAAGTTAAAATGTGATTTGAGTTGTTGCCAAGATGACCAAGTAAAGCTAGTGGGATCCCATAGGTCTTGGAAGGTTTGAATTCCTTTCTTAAAAAGGTGGTTTCCTTTGAAATCTTTGACAGTACCAAGAGGTTTTCCTTCCTGTTGGATTAAATGATTCCACCAAATAGAGGAAATGGAAAAGCTTAGGCCATGACTCAAGGAATAATCAAACCAAGATAGCCTATAAAAGGTTATCTTCCAAGCCGACCAAATGGAATTAAAGGGGGCAAATTATGAGTTTTAAAAAAGGGTGCAAGGAGAATTTTATCTTTCCAATTAACCAAATTCCAAGATCACCCAGCTATAGCTGATTGGATGTGATGTCGAACAAAACATTTCCAAGGGGTATCTCCATTCAAAGCTCTAACAATCCATTTTGAAGTAAGGCATATAGCTTGAGTATAAGGGTTGAAATGATTCCAAAACCCCCTTTATCTTTTGGTTGGATGCAATGTGTCCATGAGGTCATAGGAAGGCCTTTCTTATTGCCCCATTTAGCCCAAAGAAAACTCCTTATCAGTTGTGTCAACTGGTTATAGAAACTTTTAGAGGGAAGCCAATAAGAAGAGATGTAGACATGGCTGACTAGGAGGATCTTGTTTGCCACTTGGATACATCGAGCCATAGAGAGAAATCAGTTGGTCCAATTCATGAGCTTCTTCTTGACTTTACATAAAAACCACTTCCACATGTGTCTTTGAGAGTGACACCAATGCCAAAAGGAATCCCAAGGTATCTGGTAATAGACCCATGCTTAACTTCATGCCACTCACTTGGAATCCAAGGAGGCCAAGGGTTAGGGTCCAGGTCATAATGAATTCAATTGTATGCATTACCAATTTGGAACTAGAGATAGTACAAAAGAGGTCCAAAATATCTAAAGTGTGGGCCATTTCTCGATTAAATTTTGTCTAAGGCATCATCATCCAAAAAGTGGGAATTGATGTCTTTCACATCACACGGTAGCAGATATATGTGTAGCTTTATTGGACATAATGTTGAGAAAGATAATGAAACATCTGACTAGAACAAAGAAACAAGTCTCACCACTCTCTCTGAAGCAAGAAGACGTATACGAATGGATTTTTTGCAAAGGGAAATTGGTTCCATTTACTAAAAGAATTAGCATCCAACAACATGAATTTGCTTGCATAACGGGGCCAAAGAGCCAGCCATTTTAGCTATTAGGATGGCGTGTGGAAATCTTGATCATATGAAACTGTCAGTAGAAGTTTAATGTTAAAACATCTTAGAGTTTGTTGCCCATTCAACCGTTCCCAAACAAGAATCAAATTGTCCAGAATGAATCTCCCCCCTAGGAAACTAGTTTGTTCAGGTTGAACAATGTCCTGAGTGATTTGTTTAATTCTACGTGCAAGCGCTTTAGCTATTATTTTATAAGAAGTGTTGAGGAGGGTAATAGGTTGCTAACCATTAATGGTGTCCTCATCTTTTCCTTTGGGAATGAGTTTAATCAGGCCCTGATTAATAATAGGTCCTAATGTTCCCGTTTCAGTTCCTTCAAGGTAAACATTATAAAAAATCCTTGCGATGAAGTGCTCATAGAAAGTTTGTAAAATGGCATCATGGTTGGTTTGCAGGGATCCATCAGCAAATTTGATGGAAAAAATGTTTTCCTTTTTGTGTTTGTGTTGTAAATATTGAAAGAGAAACTTGGTCCCTCGATCCCCCTCCCTAATCCATTGGAGACGTTCATGAACTTGAGCACCTTTTCCTTTGTAAGCAGCCATTTTTCGAAGAAAATTTTTAGTATTAGTGACTAATTGCTGCATAGAGATGTTTTGTGGGTTTCACACGACTAGGACACACCCATGTTCAGTTTCCCAGAGGGATTTTTTCAAACCTATTGGTATCTCTATGGTAGAAGGAAGTGCATCTTGCAATGGTTCTCTCCCACCAGCTAATCCATCTATCATGCTAAGGTTTTGTCTCAGAGTTCCAAGTAGCAATTAAGTCATCAATGCAATCCTGACTTTTGAGATGAGAGACATTCAATTTGAATGGCAAATCTTTGGAGAGGGAGCTATGGTTGGAGAGCTCAAGGGTGGTAAAAATTGGAAGGTGATAAAAAAGAGCAGTTGAGAGGTCTAGGCATACAAGGCGACCATCATGAGGTAAGATAGTGCAATTAGGGGAGATATAAAAACGATCCAGCCTATTCATTTTTCGCAAAAGCCCTTCACGACAATTGTTCCAAGTGTACCAATGCCCTTCATATATCTTTTGTTGATAAATCTCAACATTATTTACAAATTTATTTACTGTTTCATAGCAGATTTTATTGTAAAAGAGCCTATGAAAGTTATAAAAAGGTGAAAATTTTAGGTATTTTCTTGCAATTTGAACGAACATAAAATCGAACATCAACTGAAGCTGAAAGAACCTGTGTTCAGTGGCGAAATTACTTCACTCTCAGAGAGTTTATTAGGGATTTCTTGCAATGGTCGTGATACCGCACATTCCTGCGGCTAAGTTGTATCCAAGTAGATGGATTATTCATACATACAACATCAAAAGAAAGAAAGTGTCTTCCAATAACCAAACTGAAACCAGTGACAATATCCTCCAATAAATAGGGAAAGTAAAAGTGAAACCTCTGAGAATGTTTTACAACAAAGAGAAAAAACGAAGACTAGCAGAAACGCTGTTACTCTTAGTAGTAACAGGATGCAATTCTGGTTTTGGTTACATTTGTTTTATTTAGTTGGTGGAAGGAACAAGCAGAAACAAGAGATAGCAGCTGGAAACAATGGTACGTCTTTATATACTTTTATTCTACGCATCTCCTTGTTCAATAGTCCAATACTCTGTTTCTCTAACGTTAATTTACTGCACCGCAGATTTAAATGATTGCGTAACAGCTTAATTTTTATGGCTCTGCATTACTGATTTTTACCAAATATATTAGTATATGTAAATCCACCGTTGTAGATTCTCTGCTGGCTCTCCAGTTTCCTGCAAAAAAGCACTTTATTTTTGTTTATTGGATTCTTCGAGGTTTTTCATTGTTCTGTAAATTGATGCCTTAGGGTTTTCTTTTCTCGCAAGCGTTTCATTTTTGTACTCGTTTAAAGGCTCACAGGATTTGGATTGTTAGGTTTTGAGCACGCATAAAGTGTGCAAGCTCATTCTTTAGTTTTAGGCGTACATTTATCAATTTTGAATAATGGTTACACCTGTAAGCCATAGGAATGACTTATATTGCGACTGATGGCTCGTAGGGTTTAAGTAATTGTAAGGCTTTCGAGAAAATGCTTTATTTTCCTATGCGATTCACGATTTTGCTTGCTTAGATACTATCTAAAGATTGTAGGCATAGATTTAATTGATTGGATTTAGATTCTGTGATTTTCGTTTTGATGTGATTGTATTGTCCATGCTTTTTGGCTATACTCGTCAGTTCATCCTAGATAGATATGAAATGCGCTAAGTTACATGAATACACTTGGCCATGACACTAGGGATTGGGGTTGAAGTTGAGTGCTAGACTAAAGGATATTATATTGGAACGAAATTTGCAACCCCTGTGATTTATGAAGGACAAGGACGATATTGTTGTATGCCAGGGATGCACACACCACCTCCATCTACAGACATTTGTAGATTATTTTTCACACTTCACAATATAATCCAATCTATGTATTCAATCGGCATGGCTATGGATGCAGTAATTCCATTTTCTAGGATCTGAATTGCCACTGGCTTTCCGTTCAATTGGCTTTAGTGTTTGCCATTTTTGATAGAGGAGATAAATTTCTTTGTATTTTTGATATGGGGTGTAAAGCTAACTAGAACATACCGTTCACAGCAATTCTGAAAATAAGGCTCTAAAGGTTGTTTATTTAGAAAGACTAAGCAAATTATTTCACCAATATTTTTTTGTCAATTTCAAGAACCTAGATTTTAAATTCAGATAAGCCAACTGTTTTTTTCCTGAGTCTTTGTTTTTCAGTTTGCATTAGTAACTAAGTCTATAAATTGCTTTTGTACAGATTGTAGGTGGCAGGGGTAGTGCTGTCGGATTGTGGAGTAAGTTTGAATGCATAGCTAAGGGCGTGGCAGCTCAAGAAAGTTGCAGAAGAAGACCGCTTCACCTTGTTGATTGTCTTTTCCCTTGTCATAGTTTAACCATTATATCAAGACCTATATCCCCTTCCACGTGTATTACATTCTGCAATCTTATCCTTCCAAAGGATTCATCTGTCATGCCCAAGAAGTCCCCAACTGCATATTCAATTTTCTTCCATACCCAAACTACCATGGTAATGAGCATTAAGGGAAATATGGAATCCAAAACCCGCTCGGGTCTTGATGTTGAAGAATGCCCACATGATGATGAAGCTATGTTGTTGATTGCAGCGGCACTTGAAGATCACCTCTGCAGGAAATGGAATTTAAGCAAAACAGATGTTTCTAGAGCAGTAAAATATGCTCCAAAGTTTGTTATGAAGGTGAAATCCCTGGTCAATTTAACTGACAAAGACACAGAATTGGAAGGGCTTAGGTATGAAGAGGGTTCATTGAAAAATGACTACAGGGCAGCAGTGGCAAACCTTTTCAATAAGGACAGTGCACTCAATGAGGTTGACCTTTTTCTGGAGAGCATCGGCAAAGAGGAAGAGGCCTCAGAGCCACAACAGATTGAGGTTTGTACTGATAGAGGATTGGTTGCAGTCACCAGACAGTTGGAATGGTATGGTTTTCCCAGGATTAATGTTTATTGCTTGATTCAGCAACAAAAGTTTTTGTTAAACTGCTGTGAATCTGAACTGGAGAAAACCTTGAAAACCCTCGAGAGTTATGGTTTTAACAGGGAGACATTGTCATCGCTTTTATTTTCTTGCCCATATATTTTGAAATTGGAATACTTGAATCAATGGCATCCAGTTTTTTCTACACTTCATAAATATCCTAGTAGAACATCCATCATCGAGAAGTTATTGAAGTATTGTGTAAGGTTTGGACTGGAGCCTATAGGTCCAGAAGATTATAAAGAAAATATCAAGTTTTTGTCTGATAATAGAATTCGGTCCTCTTCTATAGGCAGGTGCTTGGAGAAATGCCCTTTATTATTCTACTTAAATAGATACTCTGATTTAGAACCCAAGATTCAGGTTTTAACAGATTGTGGAGTGAGGAAGGAGACGGTATATCATATACTGAGGAAGTATCTGAATTTTTTAACTTATAGAACAGTATCCCTGTCTTTGAAGATTGATTATCTTAAGAGTATTGGTCTAGGCAGAGAGGACATGGATCAAGTCTTTGGCAAATTCCCTGCATTGTTAGCCCATAGCATTGAAGACAAGATGAAACCAATAGTTACTGAGTTACAGAACTTGGGCATCAGGGGTCAGCTCCTTACAAAAACCATTGTGGATGATCCTTCTGTATTTTCAATGAGAGCAGGGGGAGAGCTGTCCAGGTGTGTTGCATTGCTCAAGAATTTGAAAGGAAGAAAAGCTATACAAGACAGGATTCTTCAACAGGGTCTTATAAAAGGTTGTAGGCTAGTCAAATCACGGGTTGAATTTCTGACTAAGCATGGGCTTTCTCATAGGGAAGTTTTGAAGTTGTTAGAGAAGGAACCCCGTATTATTCTATATGATCTTCAGTCTATAGAACAGAAAGTTAACTTTTTAATCAACGATATGGGTTTTCCTATCAGAAACCTATTAAGTGTCCCCAATTATTTGGGTGTTAATTTTCAGAAACAGATACTTCCTCGCCACAGAGTAATTGCCTATCTGAGATCCATAGGTGGTCTTGGTGTGGATGTTAACTTGAAAGAAATGATGAAACTCACTCGAATCCAATTTTACAATAAGTACGTACGGCCATATCCTAACTGTGAAAAGATTTTTGGAAACTGTATGAAGGAAGACAAAAAGCCTGTTACTAAGTGGAAGGGAAAACAGCTATAACTTATTTTGGTCACATATGATAATTTTTTTTGGTTTTATTATCTATGTTTGGATTTTTTATTTATCTACCGTAACTTTTGGCAATCGTAGTTATCAATTAAAGTTGTTTATACCAATGCAAACATGCCAAAATGCTAGGGGAATGCCTGTTATTTTTCCACTCCAGAGGCATGCTAAAGTTCTTGCAAACTGGCCGGCATTCTTTCACTTCAGAGGCATGCCAAATTACTATTGAAATGTCTGTTATTCTTCCACTCTAGAAGCATGCCAAAATGCTAGGGCACTTTGTTGTTCTTCCACCCTAGGGAGCCAAAATTTTGCACGTCATTGTAGAGTTGAAAAGTGCATACATCACACTTTTCCCTTCATGCTTTGCACCTGTCTTGGTGAGCTTTACCAAAGACCTGTTTCAGATCCCTTTTGACTGTTCCAGAGCTTGAAACACCCAAAAATATGTCATTTCATAGAAGCACGACCCCATTTTCTGCAAATATTCCATCTCATCCCTGCTTGCACCTCAATTCCACAATGGACGCTAGTGCAGCGTGCTGGTGTCCCCTGACAATTTGAACTTCTTTTTTCTCACTAACAGTCAGTTGCTTCACTGTCCCTAATCCTACTGCATTTTCTAATGGTCAATTGACAGCCAAGACATCTATTTATGGAAACCTCCTATTTTTGGAAAGGGTTCCTCATCTGTCCTCAATCCATCTCTTGGTACTATCACGCACTCATTATATCTGCAAAACCATCATTAAAGCTCGTACACAGACCAGCATTGCTGCAACACTTGCACACCTAGGATCACACACCAGCAAATAGGGACTTGACTGTGGCAAGTCACAGTCAAGTCCCTGTACTTGCCTAAACACTAACATTCCATTTCCTTACAACTTTTACCCTCTTTCTGCCATCTCTACATGCTACAGGAATAGGTCTGATAGGTGCAGGAAGGCAGAAATACCATTTGGCGTCAGCCATCACTGTCTGCACACAGGAGAGGAGCACAGAATTTTAGACATGAGCATGGAAATATGGATAAGACCATGTGACACTTTTACAGAAAGGCTCTGCACCATCCAGGAACTCTTCCAGTTAACTTCTTCAGTCTTCTTGTGCAATTATAGTCACACTTTTCTTTTCCTCTCTTTCAATACTAGTTGTGCAGTCTCAACTAGAGTTGTTTAGTTTACCAATGGTATGAAGGTAATGTGTTAAATCAGATTTACTTGTCGATTAACCACATCTTAGTGATTAAAAGTAGCACTCTTAGTATATGTTGTTTTTCATTACAATCATATTGTTAGGCTTTTTGAAATCTCTTGTTTTAGGGAAGTTTGAGAAAGGTATCATTGTTCATGAAATAGGAGGCTCAACCTTATTCTTTCTGGCCTCAATTAATATGGATTTTGTTGCTTTTATTTAGCATGCCATATGAACTGTAAAATTTCCTAGTAGTACTTGATTCTAAGCATCTGTCAACAGCTGTGTACTGTTTGCTGAAAACTTTATTTTGTGGCCTGAGCTGATATAGTCTTCTGGTATTGTATTCAGTATTGTATTAATTATCAGCATTTTGATTTATCCACCTAGATTTATTATTTTATTCTAGGTTTGTTAGGTTCACTGTGCAACTCAGGTAGTTCCAACCAAGTGTTAGATAACTGAATTATATATTCTTCTTCCATGAAAATCTCCCAGGTTAACTTTTTACACCTTAATTTGTAAGAAGTTCGCAGCTTAAATGGGTAGAAAGATCTTGATTATTTAGTCTCTGCTTTAAATAATAGTTCTAATTGTTGTGGACGAAAATTATAGCATGTCGTACATGTTTTCTCTCTTGGATTCCTAATTTCAACCATATCCAATGTTAAGTTTGGTTATGCTTGAAAGTTTTACTATTTCTTTAAATGCTTAAACCATCAGGATTCTTGGGGTTATTCCTGACTTTACACAAATTTCGTTTGAGACTTATCAGAATTCTAAGTCCTGCAATGGACGTCATGCCTCTTGGCTAGCATTCCTGCTTGGAAGTACTTATCTGAGAAACACATTTGCCATTCCATTTTACAACATTCATGCCTGCATTGGTCCTAAGGGTCACACTGGTATTTGCTCCCAAGGTTGTGATCTTCACCTCTGTTACATGATTCTGCCAATTATTGTTTTGTGGATCCTTTAAATTTTGTCTATTCATTCTTTCTTGTCACCTGATCTATTCCTGATCCATAACGAAGCAAACATTTTGAACACACATTTGACAGACCCTTGGCCTAGTTTATCTCTTTCTTGGCTACCTTCAATCTTTTAAGTTTCTGTCAATCAGCTTTGTCATGTCCATCTTGGTCCAGTGGCTGATACAGGTTTGAATGAACAATTACACGTCCAACTGTGGAGCTATTTGCAAAGACCCTACAATTTCAATCAAATTTACCTAGCTCTTCTGAACATCTATCAAAATGGACCCAGAAGAATTAGAACCCTTGCAATAGCCATGACACTGCCATAAATAGCACCACCAAGTTGGCTTGCGAGAACATGAAGGGTGCAGTAGGTTGATGCCATTAGAGTGCACCTAGTAGTTAAGATGTTTCCATCAATAAGAACAATTGACGATTCCATAATAAATTCTGCATTGACCATATTTTGACATCCACTCCAACAAGCTGTCAAAAAATTGATTGCCGTCCAAAAGAATGATCAACTCCCAAACATGCTAATATCAATTGACTTATCTCAAAAGCATGCAGAAGTAGGCTACATAGGACAATGGGATAGCATGTGAACATCGTGGGCTGACAATACTAGATAGGCCAAGGCACATGGGACATAGGCTGCACAACATAACACAATGCATGTGGTTAAGCCAACATGCGAAGATTACCATAGCATGGGTTGCACACAAGTTAAGCCTACATGCAAGAACTACACATCTATTTTTGGGTGATGCAAGATTGTGTTGACCCAAGGATGCTCCTACATTTAACACTTTTGAGTAGAATTAGCAGACCAGAATGCTCATAATGCTAGTTGTGTGAACAGATTTAGTTCAACCACCTTAAAATTGAGGCATGGCTGAAATCCTGGTCATTCCTCTTGCTATTTGCCTTTAATTGGTTATGATATTCTTTGTACTAAGCTTTGTGGAGTCTTCTTGCCTAAAGTGCATGTATCAATATTTGTGTGATTCCTTGCACTACTTTTTTCTAATATTCCTTTCTTAATAAAACATCCATTTCACATTAATGTTTTGAACCTTCAACATGGTGGGGATATAGACCAAAATATATTGATATGGTTATTATGAACAATTGGTTACTAAACTCACCAAATTGAAGCCATTTTCAGCTTTAGAAATCCTCAAGTCATCCTCGCTTGCTGAAATTTACCTTCTGGGTGGCTATGATAACGTACTTTTCAGCTTTATTGGAGTCATCTTGCTGTTGCTTATCCAATATTTTGTATGCCCCACTTGCTGCTTTTCTAATATTTCCTTTCTCTTAATAAGCACATCCATTTCACTGTGTATTTGAACCTTCAACACATGGTAGGGATATAGACCAAATATATTGAATATTGACGAGGTCTTCAATCCTTTTGATAGTTTAATTTGATAAGTGTTTTAGAAAGCACACAAAATATGGCACACATTGATCTTCTTTGGCTTTACCTTGCCAATTGTTCCTCTCAAGAATTGTTCCTTTCTTATATGTACCACAACAAACTTGCCATGCTACTAAACCTTCTCCCTTTGAACTCATTTTTGGGGTAACTCAAACTTTGTGTTGCTCTCTTATAGTTACTTTGTGGCTTGTGCATGAATCTCCTTCACATGTTCTCCAAAGTCCTCAAATTCCATGCTCATATGCCTTCCTTTTGCTTCCACTCAACAAATATGTGACACCTCATAGGGATGTCCCATACACCACTTGAAAAGGCATCTTTCTTGGCAATTTGTTCTCCAAGTTGTATGTGAAATTTACTTGCACCAACATAGTCCAACAATGTAGGCTTCTCTTCTACCAAACATTTGACTAGATTGCTAAGACTTCAACTAAGGACAACAAATTAATAAACATTGATTATCTTGAAATAGAACATTGATATATACAAGAAATCACCACTTCATAATACAAAATAATATATCCTAGTATTCTATAACTTTGATACTACAAAAAATAATGAAGAGAAAGGCACGAACACTTGTGCCATACACACTTGAGATTGGTAATTACATATGATTTTGATTGTTTGGAGATGAATATGTAGGCATGTTATTGGAAAAAGGATATCTGGTGGAGTCAAATCTTCACACTAGTAACTTACGATCCAACAACACCTTATAAGAATAATTACATCATTACATTAAATATAATAATATTAAATGATTATTCCCAAACTCATAATTGTACAATAAACTCTAATTACATCATAATATAGGATATGCTTAGTGAGAAAGGTGAAGGATTGTAAAATTGAATACTAAATCTAAAAATCAATGATCTTGTTTAATCCTAACTTTGGAATAGTATGAAAAGAATAGATAAAACCTATTTTATAAAATAATGGCAAGGATATAGAACATGGTAACTACATTCATAACAATCTTGCCTTGTCTTGGATAATATAATTAGGAAGCAAGCTCTAAGTGACATAAATAATCTTCAGTTGTTTTCAAACCCTAAAAAATACCTTTAGGCCATGCAAAATATACTTTTGTATCACCTAATGAGTGAAAAAAAAAACATAATGAATGTGTGCCCCTTATGTTTGTTCATAACTAAAGTTGTAAGATCTAAGTTGTCTCCAAATTGTGAGCTTAGTGTTACATTGAACTATGTTATAATGTTTTATCATACAGACTAACATGTCAACACTCATTTTATGAAACAATGATCTATTACAAAATTTGGGGTGATATGTATAACATGTGATTATGAGGAAATGTAATATGCATATAGTTACACTTGATATTGAACATACCATATTAACTTGAAGCAAATGTGTTGGACTCTAATTATATTTTAGTTGATATGTCAGTTTCAAGCTATTCTTGTGGAGTTATATTTCCTTGAATAATGAGTGATATCATTGTTCATAATGAGTGATACAATTGGATCATTGTTCTTACCAATTTACCTAATTGGGTATATTTACAATGTTCTATCACATAATAAAACAAAACAAGTGATTATAAATCTTAAATTAATTTTGCATATGTGATTTCTTTATATGATCTTTTGGAATGTATTACTATTACACTTAAATGTGACTTGTTGCTCAATTGATCATAAGGAATATCTTCTCTTCTTACACTCCCATGAGTATAGAATATAAATACGAGGTAGTAATGTAAAGATGTAAGACCTCAACATAATCTATTGTACACACATTTGATTAGCAATAACTTTAAATATATTATGGCTTCTTAGTGAACAAAGTTATGCACATAAGGCCTATTTTGCAACTCTATGGCTAGAGAATTATGGTCTTCACCCACTATTGTTAAGGATGACCCCAATGGCAAATTTGTGGTCTTTAACACATTAATAGTTAGGTTGGTGCTAGCATTTTTTTATGTTATCTTGAGCATATCAAAAGTATTCATATTGCATGTTAGATATGTTTGCCTATGAATGCATGTGATTATAACATGAATTTACAATGAGATTTTTTGATAAGGAAAACCTCCCAAAATTTGATGACGTGAACAAGCCACAATGGCAAAAGCACGACAAAATATTGTAATATTGTAATATGATTGCCATTTGACTATGGATGAAAATGTATTTACAAGGATACCCAAGATTAAACTATAAGTGGGTATATATAGGATACTCCAAGAATAGGTTTGAATGTACAACCAATGTGGGATAAAGGAGATAAAGCTACATGTGTAGTACACCCCTACCAAACAAGGAAATTATAAGGCACATTAAATGCAAGTAAACCTACCCAAGTAAGTTTTTTCTAGGTACATACTAATATAATAAAGTAAATTACTAAATGTAAGAAAATAAATATACCCTTAACACACCCTTATAAAGCTTAGGTGAGTAGGATAGATGGAATGGATTCCAACAAATGTATATCCATGTTAGAAACCCTTGTACAAAAGATGCCTCTCTTAGAGGATTGGGAATAATAAAATATCATGTGAGGAAAAAACCCCCTAGAAGAGAGAAAACCGTTTGTGCTTCAATATAGTTATGTTCATGATTAGTTATGATTGAATTGCAGCTTCATTCATGGGAATTATAGACATGATTAGTTATGTTCAAGAGAGTTGTTATTGTTTAATGGACTAGATAAGATCATTGTTAGAACATCAATAAAGAACTCAAGACAACCCATGCATGCTTGGCATTCCCAAAAAATATCATAATTATATGGATGATGATTGGGGTCTCCAAACAACTGCTAGATGATAATCCAAACAATATAAGGACACTTGTTGTTCACAATGTAATGTCTAGGAATAATATGACAAATTAGTTAATAGATTATATCATTGTTGCCACACCATTTCTAGACTTTTCTCTATAACCAATTGCTTCATGGATTATGCCATATAGAGGGAGTATGAGATCTATCTATATGAAATGATTCTTGATCCCTCTAAAATAGGAGTAAAAGTTCTATGAAGTCAATTCTATGACTCAAGGATAAAATCAAACAATAGGAACATTGATGAAACCCCAAAAATTAGTCAAATGCAAACTCCCCTTTACAAGACACAATTTACAACCCCCTAAAATCACTATTTCAAGAGATTCCCCTAGTAAAATATGATTATGACACATTATATACTTAGTGCATTTACAATTGCCACTTGCCAAATGTGCATTAGTAGACTCAATCTTAGCGAATATAGATGTTTGTAGAATCCAAAATATTGAAACAACAATTTTGGTACAAAATGGAAACAAGCCAAAGACACCACCACAAAGTGCATGAAAAATCATGAAATTTCAAAAATGGTCCCTAAAAAGGAGCTCAAATGGAGCCTCACAATTTTGAAATTAAGAATGAGCTAGCACACCTCTGAAAAGCTACTATTTCTAAAAATTCCAAACACCAAAATCACAAACCATCTAC
>VDFB02268071.1:0-23996 GCA_007258455.2 Sequoia sempervirens
GGGGGACAAATGATTTAGAAAATGATACTCCACTTCAGATTTTTTTAGCTTTAAAAAAGAAACAAAAAAAAGTGATTGTAATCATATCATGACAACCATATTTCTGATAATATGTAAAAATTGAAAGAATGAATATTATATATTAATGAATGAATGTGAATATACACTAATGAATGTTATATGTTAATGAATGAATTTCATATGTTATTAATGGATGAATGAATGTTATATGTTATTAATGGATGAATGAATGTTATATGTTATTAATGGATGAATGAATAATTAATGTTATATGATTGGGTATGGGGAATTGAGAGTGATGTGGGGGGGGGGGGAGGGTCCAAATGAGATTCCATCATCATGTGGTTGGCCCTGTTAAGTAAAGAATATTAAACTATTCTCTAAACAAAGAGAAGCTCAATAAGGTAATGCACTTTTCAATATAAGAAATGCATCGTTTGAAGCATCAAACCAATATGCAAAGATGAAAGAAAGTGCTAAATTTTCACTATGGTGGCAGAAAAATGATTCTTTATACCCTGAATCCATGCTCTGCATCATAATTTGAAGTTGTTTCCATTCCAATGTTCTGAGTTTAGTTTGTTTGTATGGCTTTTGTATGAATACCACATTGTGTTGTGTGTGGATTTGCTCTCAAAGCTCGCTTTTCTCTTTAGTGGTGACATAACTCTAAAATTTGACTTTGTGCATAATGTTAGTGGAAAATTGACGCCTCCTCAAGGGTTTAGGAGGCTCGATTGAGATAGATACACCCGGACAGCTTTTGATCTTGTTGTTGATGGGAGGCTTTGACTTAACCATGAAATTTTGTACCATCTGCAGGTATGCAAAAGTTTCTCTACTTACATTCATTATTGATCATAAATATTGTAAATGATATTAATGCTTCAAACTTAAGATTCATTTCATTGTTATAATGATCAAATGTTATACTTTGCTATACATTCAAGCATTCTCTTGCCCCTACCCTTTTCTCTCTCCCCCCTCCTTTTAAGAATTTTCTTTGTCATAAAAGATTCACATTTCTGTCTCATTTACACAAATTTATTTGAAGTGCTAGGAGTGAATAAAGATATGTAAAAGATGATGGATTATGTCTAAACAACAAATTTCCATCTTATAGCTAATTAAATCCTTAATATTTGAATAGTTTAGAGCTCGAATAATGCTTGTATATGCATGTGTAGCAATAAGGGAGCCTATGTGAAGATTGAAATTTAAAACATCATTTTGGTATTTTTCCTTAGGTAGTGAAATGATATTTTGAGTAATACAAACCTACACACACATTTATATTTTTCAGCATTGCATTGAGGATTTTTTTTTTCTCTTATACCTACCTTCAACTAGACATGGAGGTATATAATATTGGTTTCTGGGTTTATTTTGTAAGTAGTTAATTTCACAGAGGAAGACTAAAATATTCTTAATGTCCCCGTGTCGTGAAAGCATATGAATCGACTATTTAAGGCACCATTTGTATTCATCCAAAAATTGGTTTGTTATTTTTTTATGTTTCTTGCATGTGTTTTTTTTAGGCTCTAGAGATGTAGCTCTGCTCTTTCCTTTGCACTTTTCATCTATTTTGATGATTATAGTAGATTGTCCTCATAATTTTTTATGTAGATTTGTTTGTAACCTTATTTTCTACCAATCAATTTGCAAACCAGTCACATATTAAGGACCATTTCACTAACTTGTAGTCATCCATTACTTCATATGTTGCAAGTTGTGTCTATGTGCCAATAAATCTTGATGATTGTGAGAACTTTAATCCTACAAGTGTACCCAATTTTTCTCAAGTAAAAGTCTTACCTTATTTTATAGTACTTTAAAGGGTTAATTGAAGGTGCTTCTTTAGATCTAAGATAGTTGAACCCTGGATTAAAATATGGTATTAGATGGGCAGTATAATGATAAAACCGAGGTCCATTGAACACAAATTATGAACATAATTTACTGGACTATGAATAGTGTTACAACTATAATTATTTCTCCTTTACCTACCTCTGCATTAATGAAAATAGCAATATTAAGCACATTACATGTCTCATGTATGTTAGTATTTAATTTTATTTAAGTTGTTCAAGCTTGATTAGGTCAAGAATATGTTCTACAAGCTTTGTTCTCCTCTTTGACATTGCTCAACATTTTCCCCACATTTTCTCTTCAATCCGCATATTTCTTAACTCCTTCCTGTTACCCCTTGGTTGTTCTCCCTCATGTAATGTTTATGCATCTTGTACCACAGAGGTATGATCAATCATTCTTGCGAAGCATGGATAACCTTCATGTAATTGTTGTTGTAATTAGACAATTTCCATTGTGAGAATAATCATTTAATTTGTATGGAAGTAAGTCTTTTTCATATTATTTGACTTGGTGTTGTAAACTTGTCTTTGTAGGATTCTCTTGGGGGGGACAACAGAACTGTGATGATAGGTAGAGTTGTACAACACCATAAATCATTTGGAATTATCAATATAATGCTTATAAAATACTCTATGCAAGTAAAATGGAATGTACAATGACAATTGGTCTCGAATTCAAATATGAATATAAGTACATTATACACAAGAAGATGGTATCTATTATATGATTTAAAGAACCCCAAAATAAGAAAATTAATAGGTTCCATCTGTTTACATTCTCTTAGACACTTGTTTAATCGAAAAGACCCCGTAATCTTGGTCGATAACCGCAGAGGTTCAAAACCCAAGAGGTCGATCAAGGTGACATAGATTCTGGGCTCGTCGACGGAAGTCATCGGAAAGACATGGACTATCAAAGTAAGTTTTCTATCATGTGCCAATGATTGATCTCTCACCGATGGGTTGGCTTCGGTGGTCATTTCCAAGAGTCTCCATGATGGTACATTTCAACTTAATATTTGTTTTTTTAAAAAATGCATTGTTTCATCGCAATTTCAATGAAACCCACTAACGAATCACCGAAAAGGTTCGACGAAGTTGCTATAGCTACGATGAAGGCTTTGTCGTAACTCCTTTCCCATTTCATCACAATTTCGACAAAGGCCACCGACGAATCACATAAAAGGTCCAACGAAGTTGCTTAGCTACAACGAAGGCTTCATCGTAACTCGCCCATTTCGTCCCACTTTCGACGAAGGCACCGACAAATCACAGAAAAGGTCTGACGAAGTTGCTTAGCTGCAACAAAGACTTTGTCGTACATCCTTGCCCATTTCATCGAAATGGCGACGAACTTCTGGTGTTGTTTTGAAGCTTCAGAAGAGCCATTGCAATTGCATTTTGGTTGTAATTGGCCGGGTGGATACACAAGTTTTCATCAATTCGATGAACATCCTAGTCATTTCATGATGTCGACAATCGACGAATCGCATCGTTATTTCAATGATTAATTCATCGTCAGAATTTTGACAAAAAAATAGCGACAAATTTTTTTTCGTCAATTCATCAATTTTCTGACAAATGTTTGTCGAACAACCGACATGTGTTCATTAGAAAATGGAGTCAAATTCAGTAGTGATCTCTTTTGTCTCCGAAAAACCTAAAACTATTAAAGTAAACAATGTCCCTTTTGGCTTTAACTTCACCACTCCTCTCACCTCTAGTGGTGGAGGTTTTGGCAGGATGAGTGGTGGAGGCTTTGGTAGTAGCGGTGGATTTGGCAGCGGAGGTGGTGCTAGTGGAAGTGGTTTCGGCGGAGGTCATGGAGGTGACTTTGGAAACAGTGGTGGCTTTGACGGGGCCCTACTGGTGGTAGTGGCTCTAGTGGTGGTTTCGACGGTGGTCACACTGGTGGCTTTGGTGGTGGCTTCGGTAGCAGTTTTGGAGGAGGTTCCTCTATCCCTCTATCTTCTAATGACCCTATTCTGAACACCCTTCTTCAGAACATGGGAAAGATGCAGAGCCAGTTGGTAAGCCTCTCCCAAGCCTCTTCCAACCTATCTTTTAGCCCTTCTTCCGGCATAACCCATTGTCGGTTGCAATTCTGAACACTCCTTTCCCGCAAAGAATGTAGATCCCTAAATTTGAAAAATATGGTGGTAAAGGGAATCCACAAACACACGTATCTGCCTTTAACGCCTTATGCAAAAAAAATTTCCACCACGATGCATTAATGGAAAAACAGTTTCCCTGATCACTCAAGGATACAACATTGGAATGGTAGTGTTCCTTTCCTGACAATTCCACTTTCTCATTTGACCAACTTGTAAATCAATTCCTTAGATAATTTCTAGCTAATATCGGGCTGAAGATGACCTTTTTGGATCTCATCCAATGTAAACAAGGACAATGAAAAATCATTGATTTCATAGCACGCTATCAAGTGCTCCTTTCAAAAATCTCATATCAGCTGCCTGATTCTGACGTATAGAAGGTATTCATAGGGAACTTACAAAGGCCTTGGCAAGAGAAGTTCACCCTTATGGGTACCTTTCTTTCACACATTTTTGTGCAGCCCTATGAGAGTACTAACAAATGGTTGTTCAATTCAGGGGATCTTCCTCATGCTCCCGTTCTGAGGGAAAGTCCATTGCATCAATCTCTGAGAAAGGTAAGTCCGTTATCAATGTAGTAGCTATTGCTGATGACAACGGCCTCAGACGTAACTAAAATTTCACAAAGTTATCAGAATCTTATTCTTCTATCTTATAGAAGTTGTTGAAGGATAAGATCGTAACATTGCCAAGTCCTAAGCCTCTTAAGGAGCCTTACCCTAAATGGTATGATGGGAGAACTTATTGTCAGTACCATCAAGTTAATGGACATGATACCAAATTTTGTATGTGGCTGGGTCATGAGATACATGACCACATTGAGGACAGTACCATTTTCCTCGATGGGAGTAAACAAAATGCTAACAAATCAGTGGCAAAAGCTAATAGTGAATTGCATATATACACGAACCCATTTCCATCACATTCTGCTAACATGATTATCGATCCTACTGATTCTATTACTCAACCTGAGGCCTATGTTAACTTGGTCACAGTGACTTCTACTGCTCTACCTGCTCCCGGTTCTCCGGACATAACATTCACATCACAATATTTTCCCTTAAACAACAAGCCCCCTCCCCTCTACATTCTCGCTCGCCTCAATGGTAACATTGTGACAGGGGTCTTGGTGGACCCTGCGAGCCATGTGAATGTCATCACGAAAGAAACATTAGTATTGAATTCATTAAAGAGGGAAGAATATGAAGAAATGAAATCTACCATCTGTACACATGATGGTATGTGTCTCAAACCATACGGCTCGATAACTTTGTGCGTCTTAGTTGGACCTAGGGTTGTTGACATGGTTTTCGATGTTATTCCAGAGTCAGATTTGTTCAGGTTGAAGCTAGGCATACCCTGGCTAGCTTCCATGAATGGAATCGCCTCTGTTATCCACAAATGTTTAAAATTTTCCCACGAAGGTGCCATGCATATAATGCATGACACTGGATACCAACCCTTGGTGTCCCGTGGTGGATATCCATTGGATCAATTTTGGCCCACCCCAGTCGGTCTACTTCCTCCAAGAACTAACCTACTTTACAAGAATTATGTAAAGTATAAGACTAGGGGAAAGGGACAACCGAAATTGACCCTTCCTATGATACAACAGTCGGTCTCCTCCTCTTCTTAAGAGGAGAAGGAGAAGCCTGCACTGACCGCTCCCTATTCCCAAAAGGGAGAGGAGAAGTCCACGCTAGCTCCCTCTCCTTCTTGTAAAGGAAAATAGAAGGTTGCATTTTCTTGGACTGCCTCATCCTCTCTCCTTTCTTGGGAGGAGTATTGGATGAGTCAACTCGATGGCTATCCACCGAGTCTGATGATACCTCCTTGGCGTAGGCCCAAGCTTAAGATCTTAGACCTCCCTAATGAATACCCCAGACCATGGTATTACTTATACGACAAAAAGAAAGGTTCCCGAAGGGAATTCGATCTGTGGCCTCCTACCACTCCTACTACAAAAGCAATAAATGGGAAGAGGCCCACTGCCGAGGCACTTGAGCTGACTCCCCCCACTACTTCTCAACTTGATCCTGCTACTCCCGTACAAGAATTCGTTCCTCTGCTGAAGACGGATGTAGTGGATGTTCCATTGGTCAAGTAGGAGCTTTATGTTCCTTCGCAGCCTCTAGCCTCCAACTCAAAGAGTTGTAGAAACTGCCTTGCATGCAAGCACAAGCGTCGATGAAAGGATCTCCTAGCTAAGCAGGCTACCTAGTAGAGGAAGGAGGAAGAGACAACCGCCCCCGCCTAAGGGCATCCTACTATGTCTTCCTCTCCCCTTCCTTCTACTTATTTTCAGTCTAGTTCCATGTTTCTTTTGGCTTCCGCTGCAAGTGCGAATGCACCTAAGCCCAAGGGGGTGCAAGTGTTCATCGCTCCTTCGGTGGAGCCACCTTTGTTGATGTCCATTCTGGATATCTAGCCTTTCCCGAAACCTATGGATATTACTAATACCTCAGTTGTATCCACTGCGGTTCTTTCCTCCTCTTCCTCCACACCTCTAGCCTCATTTGTGGGGAGCTCGTCTCCTCCAACAAGCAAAAGGTGGAGTGTGGTCCTTCTAGCAGTGAAGGATGTAAGAGGATCCAACCTTCTTCACAAGGTGGTCTCATGTTAACTTGTTATGCCCTAGTGAAGAAACCATTCTTGGCTTCCCCTGAGTTCGTCACTGCTCCCAAGTTGTTCAGCGAGCCTAGCAGTGAATTTTAGGTACAACCTGCCCCATCCATTGAAGTTAAACATGACACTCCTGTAGGGTGCATGTTTAACTCTATGGATGAAGTTCTGGCCTTGTCAGTGATCCAGAAAATCACTGACCCTATGTCCATAAGAGCTCGACGAAGAAGACCTTGCAGGGCCCTCTTCCTTAGCCCTTGTTGCGGGAGGGCTAGATGCTCCTCCTCTTAACATTCCACCACTATAGGCTCATCCTCCTTCCCCCTATGATGATCTAGAGTGGGAAGCAGAAAACCTCTTGGTTGATCAATGTTAGGAGGAGGCCTCTTCTTGATCTTTTGTGTGTGTGTGTTTTGTGATGTGTTCCCCCACAATCATGCTATGTGTGCTTGGATGACCCTTGTCACCCCTGTTGGTGCTTGGATACAGGTATATTTTTGTGTCATAAACCTTCTTCTATTTGTACCATCATTCTTCCATGTTTATGCTTGATTTTTAGTAAATTAGGGACGATGCAAAGTGTTGGGGGCATTTAGGCTTCACTTCCATGTTGACTTGATTTTGTATTTTTACTTTGTTTTCTCATGCATTCTTTACACAGTCTGATATAGTAGGGGGTTGATGGCAGTTCATTTTATATACTATTACTATACATACATATATATTTATGAGCAGTTTTGACCCCAAAATATCAGGCCACCCCTTTTCCCTTTGTTTGTGTTTTTCTTTTTCGCTTTCTCTTTAACTTTCTCTCTTCTTTGCTTGAGTTGTCCCTCTCATGTGTGACAACGTCTTTTCTACAACATTTCATTTTTTAGAAAATGCATTCGTTTCCAACAAATATTTTCTCAAAAATATCCACAAATCTTTCTTCAAAATCGTATTCACAACTTGGAACCCTAACAGAACATGTTTCCTTCATCATGGGTTCATAAAGAAAGAACTTGAAAACCTTCCTCTAAAGCAAGAACAACTTTGATCTTCCCCTTGCGTGGGGGCATATTCTTCCTTTCAAATTCCTTGATGAAGTGAACATATTTCAAAAGGATCCCTTGATGATGGATCAATTTGAGAAAGAAAACATCTACTTTCGAACTGTGCATCCCTTGAGTGGACCCCTTCTTCACAACGGGTTCCCGAGGGAGCCCTTTGGAAATTCTTCCAAATTGTTGATGGTCTGCGTGACTGTCCGCTTACTTGCCTATGTGGCCACTTCTTGACTCTACGGAGTCCGCTTTTGTAGGTTTCCTCCATGCGAGATATCTTGGGGGATACCTCCCTACAAGTCTGAGAGCCTGCAGGGCACTTCCTTGAGTTTCCTCCATGTGAGAGATCTTGGGGGTGGGTCCCCTATAGGTCTACGGGTCTGTAGGGTGCTTTCTTGGGTTTCCTCCATGCGAGAGATTTTGGGGGTTACCTTCCTTGCAAGTTTGTGGGTCTGTAGGGCAGTTTCCTTAGGTTTCCTTCTTGCAAGAGATCTTGAAGGACACCTTCCCTATAGATCTGTAAGTTTGTAGGGCACTTTCCTAGCTTCCTCCATGTGAGATATCTTGGGGGATGCTTCTCAGGTATCCTCCATGTGAGAGTTCTTGGGGGACACCTTCCTTGGAGGTCTATAGGCCTGTAAGGTGCTTACTTCATGGGGCTTCCTTCATGTGAGAGATCTTGGGGGTTTCCTCCTTGCTGGTCCATGAGCTTGTAAGACACTTTCTTTCTTTAGTTTCATAGTTCTAAGAAGCTATGAAGTCCTTTGCTTTCCCTACACCTACAGGTTCGTTAGATTGTGGTCTACTTCTTTGATGGTTCAGGTATACATTTCTAACCTTATTCATTCTTCGATCTACTTTACCAAAGCACTCATCAATATTCATGTTTGCTAAAGTGGGGGAAAAATGTATAGGAGTGAATTTGCACCCTTTATGCAAATTCCCCTTTTTCCTTGCCCCACTTTAGAAAACCAAGTTCAAAGGCTTAATTACACATAAGCCCACTTCCTTCGTTCCACTTGGCACCTGTTTTGAGCATCGGTGGGGGAATTTATATTGGGGATGCCCGCGCAGTGTATAGACGTCTGCACGGTGCGCTTACGTCCCTGGCAGATTCTTGCAGCTGGACCTATAGAGGTGTTACACTTCTCATTGACAGTCGACTTGTAATGCCCCCTTCAACTGACTGACCCGAATATTGTCATTTTCTTCACCTCTCCTTCAAATTCCCTCCTTATGCATGCATTTCAACTTCTTCAAAACTTCTTGAGATCTTCCAAGCTTTCAATTCAACTTCTACACACTCTCTTGCACTCACTTCTTGCATTCCCAAGCTCTTTTCGCAACACTTTTGCACTCCATTGTAGCAACACTCCATCACTTCATTAGAGCAAGTGTGGTATAACCCCATTGCAGTAGAGGCTCGAGTACTCTTATTCTCTCCTCCATTAGCCTTGAGTGCTCTTGATGGAGGTGGTAAGCTTCTCACTCCTCTCCTCTATTACTTGGTTGAGTAAGCGCATTTACTATTTTGTAGTGTTTTAGTGTTCTTTATTACATTACTTTCTTTATCATACTCGCTTTCTTGGTTGTTTGTGCAGGTGGAAACACCTAAATGGGGGTTTGATTGAGGCAGGCCCCTACACAACCACCCAACAATTTTCCTCCTCTTTATGTGTAGGTGAACATGCTTTTGGGAGCTAGTTGGCGAATGAATTCCTTTGTGAGATCATTCATGCCACCCTAACTCTTGTATTTTTACTTTATCATATTAGAGCATATTTTGTTTATGTCATAGCATTGTTTTGGCCCTTTAGTAGTAGTTAGCTAGGTTGTTAGCTTGTTTTCCTAAGTTCGACCTTGTCTCTTTAGTTGTCTGGTCGTATGTACACCAACGCACTTGAGAGATGCCAGCGCATTGCGCTATCATCCCAGGACCGTGCTTTCATCCTTGGGTAGAGAGCTTCTAGAGGCTTAGTGTTGAACCCAAAAACTAGCTCGCCTAGCTCCGTCCTATATTTTGGGTCTATAGGGTGATTGACAAACCTTATAGTCCCGATCATTCTCGTCCCACATTTCCTAACACCCCATTAAGCTGAGGTAAGTTAGGGCAGCCTTCCGCTCTTGGCCCTCCATGACCTGGGGCCTTGAACATGGTTGGTCCCCCTCTCTTACAATTGGATAGTGGTATTTCCTTATGAGTGATTAGAGGGAATTCAAACTAAGTTTTATAGACTTTGTGCTATATGATTTACTTGAAGAATTGTGTATGTGCTATTGATATCTTTTGGTGAAGAATTGTCAAGAGTTTGTGCTTGGAATTATTCATTTGGTACATGGATCTATTTGTGGTGTGGATTGAAAGGAATTTTTCTCCAATTTACATCATTGGTTATTGAGGAACTCTCATTGATAACAACGAAAAGACTTTGTTCTTTCGTATGTTTTCCGGTTACATATCTTTGGATTACGCTGGTATTCTTAGATTATGCTTTGTAAAATTAAGAATATTAGGAATTATTGCTTTGGTCATTACTTAGAATTGTAGATCATTATGAAGTAACACCATGGAACATTGTAAACACATTTTTTGAAATAAGAGAAAATGATGAATGTAACACACACCCCGCATGGTTAAAACAGTGCAAATATTGTAAATTCTAGCATAGTTTACTTTCTGTTCCAGTAAGCAGTAAGAAGGGAGCCTCCCCTTTCTGAGAGGAGAGATTTATCTCATCATAAATTTTGTTGAAAATACTATTTCGTAATCTATTAAGGGATTACAAAATATTCAACCAACAAGTCTTTTCATGGTGCATGTTGGAACAAGAGTAGGATCCCACTAATAGAAATAAATTCAAGCTATCCTTATGCTTGATATATATCATCTTTTGTACATCCATAAATTTCTACAAATTTTCAAGATAATGATCTTGTTTCGAGGATATCTTGGCAACTTGTAATGGGCTTTGTGGAATCATCCTATCTAGATGTAGGAGAAGATTTTGAACTAGATAAATGAACTCCCCTAGTTTTTCAACTCTTGTGTTGCATTTATGGACAACCTCTTTTTACAGTCATAACTTGGGAATCTAATAATCTAGAACATTAATGTATTATTTACTTAGTTGCAAAGCCTCCATCTTTATTTTAGTTCTAGCTATAGGTAATGGTCATACATCACAGTCCCTACAAGCTGCATCTATCCTACTTGAGTCAAACCTAAAAATTTGGTATTGCAGGATGTCAAGTAGACCAAGTAGGAGGTCATGTAAATTTACATGTTTATTTTACCTCAATCAATTATTTTCTTCTCACAGATAGATAAAATGAAGAAATAAATCTATAATTCAAATTCTGTAATATTGGGCTACCCAACCACTCTTCTCAATAAGGTAATGGCATTATAGGGATCTTATTGAATTCAATTATGTAGTGGACCTTGGCCATTTTGAGGGAAGACTTCCTCCTCTGATTAGTCAAATTCTAATGAAATAATTTATACACTATTTTTTCTTCATTTGATAGTACTTAATTGCCTCTTTCAAATCCACCTTATCATATTGTGTATGTTGGGAAGCCAAATAACCTTTCTATTACATCTAGATTAATATTTAAGGATATTCTAGTGAGTAGGCTGAAACACCTTCTTCATCCTTTGGTTATATCTCTAGGCACAAGCTAATACTAGCTTAAGCAGTTTTAGGGAGATTGGGAATACAAATGCCTATACTATTATACTTTGGTCCATTGACTAGGCCTCAAATATTCTATCTCCCTCTATGCACTCTTCAGAAGAATTCCTAAACATTTACATGCCCAAGGTTTGTGTCTTTAATGTCCATGGGGAGAAAATATTGGCTAGCAGATGGTATCCTTTGTATTTTCAATTCATTTATTTAGCTATTTTTTCTCCTTGCATGGATAATAACAACCAAGGAAAAGGACCATTAGATAATTCAAAGAAGCATTTTAACATTAAAAAATATAAATCATAACATCAAAGGAGAAAATTAAAGCATAGAAAGATAAACAATACAAAATAAGCTAGCATAAAAATCTTTAAATGGTAATATTTTAAGAACTAATCAAAGTTTTGAAAAAAATCCTACCTTAGGTTTAACATGAATTCTAGTTAAAAAAATCATGGAGGTATACTTTGAGAACCAAAATGATCAATGATTGAGGGATCAGGAAGCCAAAAATCCAAAACATCAACAAAGGCTAGTTAATATAAAGGAAAAGGCTTTATGAAAGTTAGACTCTTAAAACATAAGCCATTAATTTTCAACCTTCTAGCACTAAAGGGTTGAGGAGAGGAGATCAAAAATACCCTCTTTGATGTACTAAAGAGCAAGCAAGAAAGGAAGACCAAAACTTTCAAGTCTAAAAAAATGAAATCCAATGTAAAATGTTAGAGTTTGGATGTCAAGCATACCACATACCCAAAATTTAAAAGAAATCAAAGAGTATAATACCCTATCATTGGACCCAAAAAGAGTAAGAGTTAGGGTTGTTGAGGATCAAGGATACTCAATATTTACAAAAAGGAAACTAAATAAAGGTACTTCCACATCTCTAATTTCAAAAGATATATGAATTAAAAACATAAAGAATGAGGTTGGTCTAACACTTTTTCCTAAAAAGCATACAAGAAGGTCAAAATTGTGAACCTGACAAGAAAAAGGTGAAAACTATCGAGGATTAGGGATCAAGAATACCTTGAAATCAATGCTCAAAGGAAAATAGTAATGGGGTCCCCACAATCTTGAGTCTAACAATTTAAAATCAAAGGAAAATATCAAGAAAAGCAAGGTGTCATGGAATCTATTAATCAATCCATTCAAAATTGTATTCCCCAATGTTTTGACCTCAAACCCATGCACTTACAACCCCACAAGTCTAATCTCGATAAGTACACAATCTTGTGTGGCCATGGTCTCAATGAAAAAGGTAAAAAATAAAAAGAGACCCACAATGTATAAATTTGGGTCTATTGGTAAAAAATGAAAAAATGACAAGACTTACAACTAAGGTTTGAATGACCCCATCAAACAACTCATGTAAACACTAAGTAATAAATAGGAAGCAAAGGCATAAAATATACAAAAAGGGAAAATATATTCTAGAGAAAACCCTAAAATCTCCCAAATAAAACCATAATTGTAGTAGAAAATACCAAAAATCTAAGGAAAACATTTATAAAACCTTGAAAAACCAAGAAAATGAGATAATAAAACTAAAACAAAATAAATCCAAAAGGGTACATGCCCTCACCTAAAAAATCACATGCAAACACCTATTAGAGATGCATAATAAACTTTAACATAAAATACCACACCTAATCAACACTCCCCACATAAATCATAAAAGCAATCAACAATGCTATGCTCAAAATACTTTAATTATTTATTTGTAGGGGAGAGGTGAAGGTCATAGATCTCAAAATGCACAAATCTTGGTAGCAAAGTGATTACAAATAAAATGACATGACTTAAAATCCAAGGTATGTACACACATAAGTACCATTAATGTAGATCTAAGTAGGTAGGTTAGGGTTAGGGTTATATTCCTACCAACAATAGATTTTATGGTTTGAATGTGCCTCTGACCACAAGAAGGATGGGATGCAAGCAAGGGAAACTCAAAAAAATTAGAAAAGGAAGGCACACCAAGCATAGACAAGGCTTAAGTAAAAGTTTTGAAGAAAACTCATCATGGCATGCCATCAAAGTCAATCTCAATTATTTGATATGATGATACACACTTAAATACTCAAATAATTAAAAAATTAAGACAAAAAATGCAACAAGATAGAAAGGAATAAGAAAAAATAAAAAGGAGGACCTTAGTTTTCCCAAGAAAAATGAGGTGTGTGTGCAAGGCACAACACATCTTTCATGTTGGGTTTGAGATTCTTCTCATAATTCATTAAGAACAATACGAATCCTTAGGTCTCTATTTCTATGGGGGTGTGTGTCCATGGGTAGGTTTTTGTATTGTCATGGAAAACATATCATTAGTAGATTTATTTCTCTAACTATCACATGAATCATGTGCATTCTTAATAACTCTCCAATAGTACCTCATCTTCATCTAGCCATATTTCCATTCTTTCAACTTGAACTTGGATTTCCTCCAAGTCCTTGTTTACCGGCTCAAAATCTCTAGGTGGAATTTCATCATGACAAGTATCTCTTTCACTACTCTAATGAGTTATAGATCCTTTTTTGTTCTTCTACAGTGATGGTAATTTTGGTCATATAAATTTTATTGACCTCATCAATCAAAATAGCCACAATACTAAAATGATCATAAGTTCCCATAAAATGAGCACTAAAAGGATATCTAAACAAATCATTATTTTTTGCAATTGGATCATTTGAATATTTTTCTTTGTAAAAATATTAGGAACCTTTTTAAAATTTAACCTTCTTCAAACATGGAAATTTATCCATGATTATCTTCTTTGGTTCTTCACCCTTTCTATTAATTATAGGGAAAACTCAAGAATAATTTATCAGTGGAAACTTGTAATAAATTTGTATTACTAGCATCTTCCTTATCGAGTCCATCTAGATGATATTGAATGGATTAGGGTTTCCTTTTGCTACACGTATCTTTACAAATTATAAGAACTAGAGCTTTTGAAACATGGTGAAAGACAAGACCTTCATCTTGTGGATCCAAGGCCTTCCTTGCAACATATTATAACCATTGTAATTGTTAAAGGAATAGATCAAGGTGGAAATTATCTTAAGTCTCAAGGTTATTGGAAGGGCACAATATTTCCTATTGTTGTACCTTTTAAGTTTTACCCTCATAGCATGTCTCTTCAAGATCTAATATTCATATCATTGTATCCCATTATTTGAGTGTGAGCATTGAATTTTGGTATGATATATCGAGTCTTATTAGTTTATCATGTTTAAAGCAAGTTTGTAGTTATGGATGTATTTCCTTCAAGGTTCAGAAAATTATTTATATGGCCTTGATGATGCATATTATGTTCCATCCATAAGGAATACCTAATTGATTGTGAACCCTATTTGATGAGATTGGATATGAAGTGGGTATTAATGAAACTCTAAATGGTGGTGTATTCCTACATTGGGGTATATGTGATTGGTAAAATTTTCAAGTTGGGAAGTTATTAGACATATTAATGTTGGTCAACTAAGCATGGTAAATTGGGAATATGTCCTTAAGACTATTGTATCCTTGATTACTATTGTGTTCTAGAAACTAGACAAGGGTAAATTATGCTTGATCGTCAATTAGAAGTCCTTGATGTTACAAGTGGGTAATAAGGTTCACAAAGTTTAATATATTATAACTAAAACTCAAGAATTATTAATGTCATTACAGCATGATAAGATAATAATCATTACGTTGAAATCAATAATATTAGCATTATACCCCCTTGAGAAATATGATTAGTGTAAGGAACTAATCTAACTCTTGTTTAACCTAATAGATTCGTGTGAACCAATACACTTGTAATATTTAGGAATACCAAATCATATTGTATACATGTTATCATGTTCAAAGCCTAAATAGAACCTTATGTTATTAACTATGGTAATATCATCAAGGTACCAAATATGACATGATATCATTGATATTTGATTGAAAGAGTTCTAGGATGCTCACATTGAATTAGGGTCAATATGAGTGGGAGGTCAAGTTGAGATATGGATGACCTTGTTGGAAGTTCTTCAGTATAGGTTTACTATATTGTGAGCTTAGCTAAACATTTTCTTACCTATTGACATACGATAATTATTGAAGGAAATCATTAATGAAACCTTGGTTATTGGAACCCATGTGTAGGTCCTTTGAGAGACCTTGTGAGGAGACTACGTGTGACTTTGATTTATTTGGAAGTGGGTACGTAGGAAATCCTTGGGTGAAGGATGCCTTTGTGACCTCAAGTTCATATGGGGAGCGTCTAGGAGGATAACTCTCAAATTTTTGGGTTGTTTCTAATTGGTTTGACCTTATCTCTTTAGTAGGATTCAAATTAGGAAAAAATGGGTATTAGATGGTTATGAAAGAGTTAAGAAAACCTGATAACTTGTATTTACTTCATAATCTATTTCTGAATAGTAGCTAAATGAACAAAATGAATTTGACTACTTGGTTGTGGTTACATATTGAGTTGAGCTCGTCTTGTGTTGGTTATAAGTGATTTATTTTATGTTGTAAAAATTAACCTCATAATTATATGACTATGTATAGGCTCCTAAATCAATCGATTGTTATCTACATATTCTATGTTGTAAAAAATTAACCTCATAATTATATGACTACATATAGGCTCCTAAATCAATCGATTGTGATCTACATATTCTAAGTTAGAAACCTATCTTCTAGTTATAGTGATAAGCATGAGTCAAGGAAAAATACTATGATGCTCTAAATTGACATGAGTCAATGAGCAATAATATGATGCTCGAGATTGATAGTAGTTAAGAAGAAATACTATGATGCTCAAGATTGACAATTGATGGTCAAGGAGAATACTATGCCAGTAATGGATGTCCTTAGTTTCTTAGCCATCCAATAGACTATAGAGAAGAGAGTTTCTAATGAAGAATAGGTATGTAATAGTTGGACCAACCTCATATTATAGTTTTGGCCTATCTTGATTTGAAAATGGTATCTTGGATTATCAAGGGTAGGTAAACCCTTGGGATCATGAAGTGATATGAACCTATGTGTAATTGAGTGTTTTTATACACTAATTCCTCCCTAAGTACTTGTGTAAATGGCCTAGGTTTGTGTGTATTGATAAATTGGTGCCCATGCTAGTGACAACATCGATTAATATGAGATGCTTGATTGTTGTCGTAGCAGGCTTATGTGATTGTGAGTTAGGTAGTGGGTTGATGCATGCAATAGGTTGCATCCATTTTCACTTTACCTATTGTTCATTAAGTGAAAACGTGATGTATTGTGTGGATTGTCACACTGGACATAGGTGATGTACGCTCAATCTAGTCATTTTTGTGATGTGATGTACATATGATCCTACCACTAATGTACTTGTGATGTACATCTGAGTTAGTCACTATTGTGATGTGATGTACATATGAGCCTGTCGTTAATGTACTTGTGATGTACATATGAGCTAGTCATTGTTGTGATGTGATGTACATATGAGCTAGTCACTGTTGTGATGTGATGTACATATGATCCTATCACTATTTTACTTGTGATGTGTATGAGTTAGTCACCTTGTATATATATGTGATGTATGCTTGAAACAATCATTGTGTATATGTGACATATGTTGAAATTAGTCATTGGGTATTTATGATGTATGCTAGAGTTATTCATTGTATATATGTGATGTATATTGGGGGTAGTCACTGTGTATGTGTAATGTGTATGAGCTTGTCACCCTATGTAAGGGGTGATCCCACAATACTAGTTTACAATTTTTGGCCAAACTAGACATTGAACTGAATTTCTTAACTAAATCTTCACTTTCAGGCATCTATAACTACTAAACCATGAGGAATTTGAAGATGATGCAAACTAGTGATTTCTAACATTTTGTCTGTAGATTCTATATATATATTAAAAAATTTGGAATCAAATTGCATTTATTTTTCCATCTCCTTCGAAAACTAGTTTTTAACAGTAAACAACATTTTTAAAGAGTGATGTTCACTGTAAACAACATAATTTTTTTTCTATTAGGATAAAATTCTTTTTTTTTTGAATTTAGCTTTGTAACTATGATATCAAGCACGTTCATTTGGTTTCATAGTGTTTTATTGAATATTTTTTTCTTAATTAAGTTTTGAAGTCAAACCGATTACAATTTAGACATAGGTGGACCATATACAACAACTTTTTTTGTATGTATCGAAATTCTATTTTATTTTTTTTGTTGGATCAAGGACATCAATAACTAGCATGAACATATTTTTCATAAACTTTTTTTGATAATCTACTATTTTTCCACATGTGCAGAACATAGAGCTTGATTTTTGGTGAAAAACCTATGTTTAATTAAACTAAAAAAATACATACTAAAACCAAAATCTATTAAAATTATATTTGATGGATAGCTTGTTCTGAGGAATACCATCATCTAGTTGGTTTTTTGAAGTTTCCTCCATTTTCATCCTCAACCTAAGCTCAGAAAGGAAAAATTCTGCAAAAAAAATGCTAGAGAGGGGGAAGGGCAAAAAGGGGGGGTTTGAGCGAACCCCCCTTGATCCCTTCGAGTGAAGGGGGGTTCACTCAAACCCCCCTTTTTTTGCAATTTTTCCTTTGTTTTCCTTAAAAAAATGTGCGAAAAAGTGCATGACATCATGGTGCAGGGGCACCAAGACATTCTATGCAAACAAGGTCTTAGGTTAATTTTGGTGTTTAGAGTCCTTTTTAGTATTGAAAATAAGGTCTGAATAAACCATCTTATATGTATTGAGGTGTGTTTGGTCGGTTTGGAGTCCTTAAAGTCATATTTTGCAATACTTACAAAATTTGTCACATAAAAGTGCAAAAATGCACAAAATGTAAAAAGTTGCAAGTTGCAAGTTTTGGGAATTCCAACGGTCAGTTAGGTTCAAAAGGTCGTTGAGTCAGTTTAGGAGGTTTTTTTTTTAGGGAAGAGTTTAAATATGTGGGATACATTGATGTAAAGGTTGCTCGATGGTTTTAAAAGGAAAAGTTTAATAAAACATCTCTGTTTCTTTGAAAATTATGTGTATTCTTGTTGTTCCAGCCTTGGTATGGTACCGTACAGAGGAAAATTAATCTAAAAATCTTTGAATTCATTAAAGGAATGAGTTGAAATTTCTTTTCACTTGTTTTGAGAGTCTCATATTGAATTTGAAGGTAGTTGTGCCATTTTTCTGTAGTTGCTTGTGTAACCCCAAGAATAAGGGTTTGAGAGTGTAAAATGGTGATTTAAGCCATTCCACCCACTATAAATCTCTTTAGCTCAGTGGAATGGCTCCATTAGATGTGTTTAGGGTGTCCATGGAGTTTTAGGAGCAGGGAAGGTGAGTTGATGGTTTTGAGGTGATGCCCTAGTTGGCAAAATTGTGCATTTGGAGTGAATTTGGGTGGTTAGAGATGGTAAATGATGGAAAACCTTGGGGGAAGAAATTTGTAAGGGTTCTATAATCATGTGCAGACATAAGTGAATTTTTTTGAAGCCTTGTTAAGGCGAGATAGATCTAGGAACATAGTTTTTCAATAAACCCTCCTTAGAAAGGCTTGAAATGAGGGTTTTAAGGTTAAGGGTGTTGGAGAGTATTTCTTTGTCAAGAGGTGGTAGATTTTGATTGTGTGGAGACTAGTTATTGAATTTACACTAGAGTTTTGGGTTGGTAGTGATTTTTGAGAGGGGTTGCTTTGTAAAACAAGCCTAATTAGCCAAGTAGGATAGCATAAAAGCCCTTTTTTAAAGGTGTTGGTCCAAAGTGACCTATAAATATTTTGTGATATGTTTTGTAAGGGATTAATGGGTGCCTAAAAACATAAGTGGTTACAGGGTTTGTGGTAGAGTTTGTGAGATAAGTCCAAGAGAATAGGTTTGTAGACCTACAAGGAAGAATTGTGAAGTTGAGAAAGAGTATTACCCTAGTTAGGGTTTTGAAGGTTGATGAGGTGTTGAGACCTGTTGTAATTGTGATTGGAAATTGCAGGCCTCCTTGCTCTACACCAATTGGTATCAGAGCATAGGTTTGTGATCTATTGATTTGAAGTGTTGCAGGTTGAAGCAGTGAAAGGTAGAATTTGAAGAGTCAAGATGCCTCCCAAGGGTAACATGGTTAGAAAGATGCAAGAGATGGAAGAGAAGACTGAGAGGGAGATTTGAAAGTTGAAGGAACTGCAAAACAGGTTGGTTGCAATATTGGAAAGTGTTGAAATAGGTCAGAAGAGAGGCATGGTTGTAGGTGATGAAAGTGACATTGAAGATGAAGAAGATGAAGAGTATGAAGATGTGGAAGAAGATTTGGACCCTGAAGAGCAAAAGATGGCAAGGCTACTAAAGGTAGTAAAATGAAACAAACACAAGGTAAAAGTTGATTTTCCAATATATGATGGTAATCTTGATGATGAAGCATTGTTAGATTGGATTGCAGCTTTGGATAACTACTTTGAATGCGAGGATGTACCTAATGAAGAAAAGGTGAAGATAGCAAAAACCAAATTGAAGGGGCATGCATTAGTTTGGTGGGACTATGAACAAGCTGAAAGGAGAAGAAAAGGTAAGGAAAACAATATTTCATGTGATAGGATGTTAGCCAAATTGAAAGGTAATTTTTTACCAAGTGATTATGCAATTCAAATGTCTAAGAAGCTTCAAGATTTTAAAAAAAGGGAAATGGATGTTAAGACTTATTCTAATGAGTTTTATAAGTTGAGAATAAGAGCAAGACACATGGTTGATGATGTAGAAAAGGTGGCTAAATATCTTAGTGGACTAATATTTAACATCCAGGATGAGTTGAGTTTGCACAATCCAAGGACAATTGAAGAATGCTAGCAAATGGCTATAAGGGCAGAGTAAAAAGTGAAAAGGAGGCAAGAAAATACAAGTAGAGGTAGAGGAAACACTTCAAGGGGCAGAGGTACATTTTCTTCTTCAAGACAGTGAAAGCCAAGAAGATGCACACAAATGACAAGGACAGTTTGTTGATCAACGTGGTGGATTCAAAGGCTCTAGAGGTAGATTTGGTGGAGGTAGAAGTACAATTACATTTTCTGGAAGGTGCTACAATTGTAATGAGTTTTGGCATCCAACATACAAGTGTCTTGAAAGAAAGGGCTCTACATCAAGTGGTGGTGAGAGAAGAAGTGAAAGGAGAGCTCAAATAGTGCAAGAAGATGAATGTGAAAGTTCAATTCTCCTAGTCATGTTGCTGCTCTAGAGGTAGGAGAATCATTGATGTTGAGAAGAACACTCTTGAAGGCCTCCAAAGAGAAGGAAAAAATGCAAAGAAAAGCTCTATTCAGAATCACATGTAAGTCCAAGGGAAAGGTATGCAAGGTAGTCATAGATTCTGGTTGCACTAAAAATATGGTCTCTAATGAAATGATAGAGAAGTAGAAGTTGCAAAAGTTTCCTCATGAAAATCCATATAAGATATCATGGTTGAATGATAGCCAATCCATCTTGGTTAGTGAACAAGCATTAATTGAATTTAGTATTGGTGGTTACAAGGATAAGGTTGTTTGTGATGTTGTGCCAATGGATTGTTGTCATTATTGCTTGGGAGACCATGGTAGTATGACAAACATTCCATCTATGATTGTAGAAGTAATAGCTATCTAATTGAGCATAATGGGAGTGTTTTTACACTCATTCCATTGTAAGAGGATGTGGAGGATCAGACTGAGAAAACAAAGGTGACCATGTTTGGTAGGAAGGATTTCATGAAGTTTGAGGAAGACAAGAATATAGGATTTGCAACCACTTCAAGGCTTAAAGGTGTTGAGACAACAAATTGGAAGAGTGATCCAATGATGAAGAGAAAGGAAGATAATAGATTAGTGTCCAAGTCTGATACAAAAAAGGTAAAGGATGGATTACTTGTGGAAGAGCAAGGTTGGAAAGACAACATCATGGTAGGGATAGTGATATGTCCATTGAGAGAAAAAGAAGTTGAAGGGCAGTCTAAATCTGTCAAAAGAGAGGTTAAGTTTGCTGATACAGGGATATTAAAGGAAGAGGATTTGATGATAGAAAAATATGGTAAGAAACAAGGTGTGAGGCAAGAACAAAGGAGCAAGTTTGAGCATGCAATAGGGGTTTAGAAGATGATAGTCCAAGTTGAGAAGGGAAGAGAGGTGTCTACAGGTAGGAAGGTAGATCATTTCAAGGTGGAGTGAAGATTAAACACCATTCATTTAGTGAAGGACAACATGTTCAAGAAATGAATTAGTTCAAAGGTAGAGATTATGCAAGTTTGAAGGAGTCACCAGGTGGATATGTAGATTGACAGTCATGGTATGATCAAGGGCGGAATGTTTTGATGGCATATAGTCCTCAAAGGGACTTGGGAATTTCTTTTGGCCGGGTGTATAGTGCAGGGGCACTAAGACATTCAATGCACATAAGGTCTTAGGTTAAGTTTTGATGTTTAGAGTCCTTTTTTGTATTGAAAATAAGGTCTGAATAAAACATCTTATATGTATTGAGATTTTTTTGGTCGGTTTGGAGTCCTTAAAGTCATATTTTGCAATACTTCCAAAAGTTGTCACATAAAAGTGCAAAAATGCACAAAATATAAAAAGTTGCAAAATGCAAGTTTTGGGAATTCCAACAGTCAGTTAGGTTCAAAGGGTCATTGAGCTAGTTTAGCAGTTTTTCTTTTTGAGCGAAGAGTTTAAATATATGGGAGACATTGATGTAAAGGTTGCTCGGTGGTTTTAGAAGGAAAAGCTTAATAAAACATCTCTTTCTTTGAAAATTCTATGTATTCTTGTTGTTCTAGCCTTGGTACGGTACTGTACAGAGGAAAATTGATCTAAAACTATTTGAATACATTAAAGGCATGAGTTGAAATTTCTTTGTACTTGGTTTGAGAGTCTCATATTGAATTTGAAGGTAGTTTGTGCTAGTTTTCTGTAGCTGCTTGTGTAACCCCTAGAACAAGGGTTTGAGAGTGTAAAATGGTGATTTAAGCCATTCCACTCATTGTAAATCTTTGTAACTCAGTGGAATGGCTCCATTAGGTGTGTTTATGGTGTCCATGGAGTTTTAGGAGCAAGGAAGGCGAGTTGATGGTTTTTAGGTGATGCCCTAGTTGGCAAAATTGTGCATTTTGAGTGAATTTGGGTGGTTAGAGATGGTAAATGATGGAAAACCTTGTGGGAAGCAATTTTTAAGGGTTCTATAAGCATGTGTAGACATAAGTGAAGGTGTTTGAAGCCTTTTTAAGGTGAGATAGATCTGGGAACATAGTTTTTCAATAAACCCTACTTAGAAAGGCTTGAAATGAGGGTTTTAAGGTTAAGGGTGTTGGAGAGCATTTCTCTATCAATAGGTGGTAGATTTTGATTGTGTGGAGATTGGTTAATGAATTTCCACTAGATTTTTGGGTTGGTAGTGAGTTTTGAGAGGGGTTGCTTTGTAAAACAGGCCTAACTGGCCAAGTTAGACAACGTAAAAGCCCTGTTTTGAAGGTCTTGGTCCAAAGTGACCTATAAAGATTTTGTGATATGTTTTGTAAGGGATTAATGGGTGCCTAAAAACATAAGTGGTTAGAGGGTTTGTGGTTGATTTTGTGAGATAAGTCCAAGAGAATAGGTCTGCAAACCTACAAGGAAAAATTGTGAAGTTGAGAAGAGTATTACCCTAGTCAGGGTTTTGAAGGTTGATGAGGTGTTGAGACCTATTGTAATTGTGATTGGAAATTGTAGGCCTCCCTACTCTGCATCACATCACAAATGGGTTTTCCTGAAGGGGGGTTCGAGCGAACCCCCCTTCGAGCGAACCCCTAAAAACCTGAAATTTATTTCTTTGGAGCATTTTTGCAATTTTTCTTCATGAAGGGAATTGTAAACTAGTATTGTGGGATCACCATATGTGATATATGCTCGATTCACTCACTAGGGGAATTATAAATTATAAAATAATATGATCCCTATGTATTTGTGTATATTTTTACACTGTGGATTGGTAATATTTGGTATGGAACCAACAGTCGATGAAAAAATATTATTATATTATAATTGGCTAAGTTTATAGATTACGCTTAATCAATAGTCAAGGTTTAAGGTGAGATCAAGATCTCATACAAGAGGAGAGAATAAACTCCCTCTAGCATTGGTGGAAAAACTACGAAGCCTCTGATTTCCTATGAAGGGATACGTAGGTAGGGTCATCAAGAATGAACCCTCGAGGCTTAGGTCTAGGTCTAGGAATGACCTTAACCTTGGGAGCTCACAATTCCTATGTGTAAGAATATAAGTGGAAATTTCAAGTTGATGCCACCATAGTGAATGGAGAAAATTTTAATTTATCACTTCTAAGCTACAAGGAAGAAGTTTAGTTGATTAAGTTTGGTATTTGTTTTGAATTGATTTTAAGAAAATTAAAAAGTTGGTAGTAATCAAGGAGTGGTTGTTATAATATTATTGGATGTAAACATGTAGTGTATTGTGATCTATAGTTTGTGATCTATAGGTCTCTCAGGATCAACCCGATTGATACAATCTAAGGGTCAAAATAGAGGTTGGAGGACCCACTAAAAAGCTAAGAGGAAAATTTCATTCTCTAATTAGCTATTCACTTGGATTTTGGGTAAATATTTGAATAAATTTTTTATATGAATATTAGATGGTTTTTT
>VDFB02268072.1:0-18459 GCA_007258455.2 Sequoia sempervirens
TGGCACGAAGCGAGGCTCCTGGGCTTAATGGTACATTAAGATTGACCCACATGCCACCTCCGCGGATCATGGCTTTCAAAGGAGTCCATCTGACTCGAACCTATATGTCAAGAATACTGGTAATGAGTTTCTGCTTGTTGTTGTCTACATGGATGACTTGATCATTACTGGCAGTTTGGCACATTTGATCACTGAGATCAAACAGGACTTGTGCAAAACTTTTGACATGACAGACTTGGGCCTCCTGCATTATTGTTTAGGTGTTGAGGTTTGGCAGACAGAGAGCAACATTTTCATCTCCCAGTCCAAGTATGCTCGAAGTCTTCTGGAAAAGTTCCGAATGCAGGATTGCAAACTTGCCTCCACACCCATGGAAAAAGGGCTTAAATTGTCAGCTAAGTCCGATTCACCTGTGGTAGATGAAACGTTATTCAGGCAACTAGTGGGCAGCCTCATCTATCTTGCTACTACTAGATCTGACTTGAGTTTTGCAGTGAGCTACATATCACGCTTCATGACAGCCCCCAAGGCTGATCATTGGGTAGCAGCGAAGCGTGTGCTGCGTTATGTGAAAGGAACTACTGATTTTGGAATCTTGTACACTCGGAGTCACGAACCTAAACTTAGTGGGTTCACAGATTCAGATTGGGCAGGTTCAGTTGATGATAGGAAATCAACATCTGGGTATTTGTTCAGTTTGGGATCCGGTGCAGTCGCATGGACTAGTAAGAAGCAGTAGGCAGTGGCTATCTCCTCGACAGAAGTAGAGTATCGGGGAGCAATAAAAGCAGCATGTGAGGTAGTTTGGCTTTGCCGGATGCTTGCAGATATACAAATATCTCAAGCAGGTCCGACTCCCTTGTTCTGTGATAATCAGGGAGTTCTTAAACTTGCCAAGAATCCGGTCTTTCATGAGCGAACCAAGCATGTGGAAACTCACTGTCATTTCATTCGGAAGCTCGTTGAAGACGGATCAGTTCAGTTGCTGTATGTTCCGACAGAGTATCAGACAGCAGACATTCTCACCAATTCGCTCAGTACAGATAAGTTTGTAAAATGCAAGTGGCATCTTGGTGTAGTTGATAGATTGAGCATTAAGGGAGGGTATTAAAATAATATTCTTTATTTATTTATTAATGCTCAACTATGTAAAATATTGTAAAATATCTAGATAAGATCGTCTTAGTTGTTCGAGATCTTCTTTGAAGTTTCTTTTAGAAACTTCCTGCTTTTTCCTGAGATAAGATCGTGTTCGATCTTATCCTGTAACATCTTGTAAATTATTTATTGAGCACATTGCTCATTGTTAATACATCAAATATTTTACCAATTACCTGTGTAATAGAGCCATCTCCAACGAACATATGAGTATCTTCAGCACCAACGTGAATAATGTAGAAATGCTTGTGACAATGATACCCTCGTCTTCATAGTTTCTCGGACAGCGTCTTCACAGTAACATCACAAGGCAATATTCCCATCAATGCAATACTCGTGCATTCCTTCTCATTCTGCAACTCTCTTAGGTGCCTTGTCCAAAATATTGAAATCCTCCAAATTTTTAACACCCAAATGGAATATAGGCTATGGTGAAACCAACTAGAAAAAAAAAAACGACATCCACAGAAACGGTCAGAAGCATAGAATATAGAATGCCCGATATGCAACAGATTGGGGTTTTTTAAAATTTAAAGTTTAAAATTTTTGGGATGATAACAATGAATAGAATGGAATGTTAAACAATGGCAAGAATGAACATAGTGGAGAGAAAGAGAAGACATGCAAATGAATGATGGAGTCCAAAGGGTTTCACACATGGTCTACATTGCTCACCTGTTGACAAATGCAAGAATGGAAGAAAACAATAGCAGTTACACGTGGTCCTCACTGCAATACCATTGTAAACACCTCTTTGAATGAAAACAAACGAATGGAAGGAGATCAGAGAGAGGTCTAGGAAGAAACGTGCTCTGATACCATAATGAAATGAGAGGGGAAAAAATTGAGATTGCTCTCGATTCAAACTTCTGTCAATCACATTACACCAAAAAATTATTACAAAGTATTGTTTTATATAGCCATTCAACTAACTACCCAAAACCACCTAACTAATAACTGATCTCTACTAACTAAAGTGATTATTACATAATCACTTACATTATTAAATATTAATCTAATCTATGCTATGCACTATTTTCCAACACCGCAGGCACAACGACTGTAAAAGATGCCCAAGAAGCTGATAAGAAATTTAAAAATTCAAGCAAGATGATAACAACTTTTCAGTTGTCATAGATCTTGTGCTCCTTGCCGTAGAAAAGTATAAAATTATTATTGGCTGAAACCAAAGTCAAATTCTAAAGGTCACATTTGATTGTCTAAGGTTTGATTACTGTGTTTCAAGCTGCTATCATGTTGGAGATGGTAAGAAAAAAGGTTGGGGATTGGCACAACTTCTGAATAGGAAGAAATAATAATAGATTATTTCTTCAAAGGACCATAGGTTGTTCTAAGATAAATAGTCAAGCTGACTGAGAAATTGTAAAACTTCCTATCAGGCATACATGGTGTACCATTTATGAACAAATGATTGTTCAAATTATTTTAGCACTAGTTAGCCATTTAATTATATATATCTAAAGTTACAAAAAGGAAGTAGAAGAGTGATTACAATTAATGAACAAATGGTTAGTGAACTGGAAATGATAGGTCAATTAGCCTGGAGTCCTGTTAGTTTCAATCATCTATTCAATGCTCTATGCATATGAAAATTGGATTGTGCAAACATGGAAAAGAACATGATATTTGATCTTGTCAAATTGCCTTTAACTTTTATACTTCTATCATTTGGCATTTTAAAACAAATATAGTTTTTTCCTACCTCATCTATAATGCATAAAAGGATGTGCAAAATTGTACTTTAGGATACATACAAATTCAGAGGAATTGTTTTGTAGTGTATATTGCACTTGAGTTCCTCGCAGTAATACCGAAGTATATCCTTTTAGTTTATATTAAGTTTTCTTTAAATCTGTTAAAGACTTATGAATAATGCGTTGTTGATCTGGCTTCCAGATCATTTTTTTAGTGAAGGGTCCAATATATCTTGTTTGCATAAGTTGTACAGAAGAACCATTTCAAGCTTTGAGTGCACAGCTTGAACTTCTTTACGGCCAGGTAATGATTGTTTCCTGTTCTCTTTTATGAAAGATTAAGACGAACACTTTCTATATCTATTTTATTTCAGCTTTGCATGTCTCTTCTACCTTGAATTCTTTTCATTTTTTGTTCTTCAGATGTTGCTTATATTAACAAAGTCAATAGAGAGGTACTTCCAAAAAAATGCCAAGTTTGACATGAGGCCTCTACTGGGAGGGACAGATGTGGTCTTTTCCTCCCTTATACATGCTTTCAGCTGGTATGGCATTCTCAACTCTCCAAATTGTTTAAATTTTTTTTTTTACATGCCTTGTTTGTAATTGAAGGAACTAGTTATTTAATATTGTCTTATTAAGTATTTAAACTTTGTAATTCCTCTAAACCAAATTGGCACCCAAAATTTTGAACTTCCTGCTAGATGAGTTTTTGACATTTTAAGTCATGGTTAATTTTGGAATGTACGTATACATATGGTACATATGGTGAACATACAAGCTAATTGGTGCTAACCTTTTTGGATTTTCTAACTTAGTTATCTATGTTGGATAAAAGATCAATCTCTAGTCCAATTGTTGATCATCAAAGCTCCATTCATGCCACGATACCGATTGATGAGATACAAGGCTTAGACTTCTACAATATGAAAATCTGAAGATTGTTTGCAAATCTGAAATTAAGTTCCTCAATAGGGAATTACAATGTAAAGATTTAACCTCTTTATGGTGCTTAAATCAGCCATTTTAACATGCTTAATACAACCACCATGATGAACATAAAACAACAATAAAAATGAAGATAATATTACTATAAAATAGTAGCAACAAAGGCACAAATCAGCAACATAATAATGCAAGAAACTCCAGAAGATCATCTCACAACACAAGATTTACGTGGAAAAACCCTTTTGAGAAAAAACTCCACCAAGAAGAGAGGCCAAACATGTATTATCTTCAAATACAAGATTACAATACATTCACTTCCATCATTCCTTCTGTGTCTTAAATTTGACAACACTTGTGTACAGAGATTCTCCTCACATCTCACACACTCCCTCAAGTACTTGGAAACATAATTTTCTTACGTACTAATTTCCTTCTCCTTACTACCTTAAGCACCTCTTAAATAATGTTTTCATCCCCTAAATGGGATGTTTAGGTTGGTTTCACATCCCAACAACACTCCTTGGAAATCTACAAGCTTGTTTAACATAGGCTAAAGTAGGTTGCAACCAAATTACTAATCTACTTCATTTGACACCTAGTTTGTTGTTAGTTCCAAGGTAGTTAAAGACATTTAATAATCATTCCAAAATTGATTTCAAGTATCAAAACAACCTCATGGGAAGTTGGACACTCAAAACCACTATAACAACCAAGATGCTTTACCCTAGTAAATAGTAACTAGCTTTTGGTAAATAATTTTTGTTGCCCCCCCAAGTAAATAAAAGTTACTGCTCCAGTAAAACCCTGATGGTAAAAAATAATTACCACTGATGGTAAAACCTTCATCCCCTATGAGTGATTTACAAAAAAATTAGGAGTAATTAGGATTTACAAGGTTGATGGCATATTAATCTTAACAAGTTGCAGTAACAGAACATTATTAATGATGACAAATCCAAAGACAAAGGATCCTAACCTCTCAGCTTTTAAACTCATCTAAGTCTTATTTAAGCAATCAATTACATGAAAAGATGTATGATGTTGGAGACAAACATCCAAGGAGCACTTCTAAATTTCTTAATTGACCAGCTAGTGAAATAGAATGCACATAGATTATTGAAAATTTGTACCTGAAAAGGAATAAATAATTAAACTGCAGAAGTGGGACGCATGGTTGAATATTTGATTGATTCAGTGGATTGTGTACTATTTTTGTTTTATGGATGTCTCTTCCCATGATAATAACTATCCACCATATTTACAAATTTTGCTCATTTTGTTTTGTCTTGAAGGAACCCTGCAACATTTTTACATGCCTATACATGTGTTCCTCTATCTTATGCCACAAGACAAGCTGCAGGTGGTGCCCTGCAAGATATTGTGGATTCTCAAGTCCTATTTGCTATTCTTATGTGCAGACATAAGGTAAATCCTGTGCTTTATAAACTTTGTTGTGTTCATTTTGGTTTTACACAGATGATTTCAAAACTCTTAGCCTGGTAGGGTCTTAGGCATGTGTTGGCAGTTATGTCTCAGCCATGAATCAGAAAGGGATACCATTAAGGGCAAAGCTCTTGCTGTCATTTTAAAGAAATATTTGCTTTTACTTTAATCCTAGGAGATATAGTCTTGCTTAAGAATTATGACAACATTTAATATAATTTACGCTAAATGAAGGGCCCTGTCATAACAAATTCTGTAGAAGGAAGGAATATGTTAATATCCATTGATTAGAAATAACACATAAAAGGGCAGTGTCTTTCATCAGAGAAAATGTACAGAGCATCCACCCAAAAAAAAAAAAAAGAAAATTAAAAAAATATACAATAAAAAGGCAACTGGCAAAGAGTTCAGAGCCTGGGCATGTTTAGGTTTGTAAATCTACAGTCATGGTGTCAACATTGAGAGTCCCTCTTTGCGGCAGGTAAGCATTGAAAGAGGGAATTTTTTTTTTTGACAAAGCCCACATTGCCTCTTTTTCATTCAAAATTCTGCGAATTTTGTCACTGATCAATATTACTGAGTAATTAATGTTTTTCCTACACCATCAATGTGATTTCTCAATTTTGATGGGAATTGGTTTCAAAGCGGTTTTTATTGACAAATCTCAGCTGGAAATTTTTAATATCATTCTTTGAACTGGATGCTTTACTGGTAACAAACTCAGACACAGACTTAGTATGGCTCATGATTTTTTGAAATGGTCATTCTGTTATCTGGTATGTTGTCAACACAAGTGGGTCTCACTTTTGGATGATCATCCAACCGTGATGTTGGAGTATTTTCTTATGCTGGACAATGTTAGGTGGATGTACATGTATTCATGTTTTATGAAATTTAAAACATGAAATTTACATCTATTTCCTTTTCAGAATGATATAAATTTAACCTGAGTGAGTTTTTTCATTAAAGCTATGGAGTTTGACCGTACCATTGTTAAAGATTGGATGATTGAAAAGGCTGTTCCTCATAAAGTTTTGTATTTGCCAGCTGTTTTATCTGACTTACCAGTGTACTAAATATTGAATGTATATGTTGATGTTCTCACATCAACTGCCTAAAGTGCCAGTCATGTCTATGCCTCATCCACTGCTAGGAAACTTTAATTTCTACCAAGCCCTTGCTAGCAATCTAACTTGTCCCTTTCAAGACAACACAAAACAGAACATCGTTTAAGGTAAAACCTTTCTTCGAATTTGAAGGGGAGATTCCATCTTGAAGAGTAAAGAAAATGAAAATATTCCAATACACAGAAGATTAAAATAAATCTATAATTAATGGGCTTTTCTTCAGGTATGCAATACAAACAAACACTAAGAAAAACTTTATCATTTTTTTCAAAACTGAGGGCACAAAGCTCTTCAGCACTTCCTTGTAAGATGAGGTTTTATAATTTTTTGTTGAACGTGGAAAACTTAAACAATTAGCCAACAGCCAAACTTTTCAGCTAAAGATAGAAACTAAAAACTATGAGTAAACAGAAACATTGAATTGAATTGAAGACAAAATTTGCTAAATTGAACAAATGAATTGTCTTACAAAGCCACAATCACCAACTTTAATGAAACCTGCAATACAAAGTCTGCAAACTTGATAAACTAAGTTACCGGTTTGTTTTTGGGTTCGGTCAAAAATTTTTTTGGGGTTGGGTTTGTAAATACAAAAGCAAATAAAAATCATAAATATATACATATTTGCAGTAGTAATTAAGTTCAAAATACACCACCATATTAATAGTCATAACATAGCAAAAATACACCACCACTTTCGTAGTCAAATATTAAAATATTAGTGATACTCAAATGTCTTGATATAAAATTATAAATTAAAGTTCAAACATAAAAATGTCAAGTGTTTACAATCAGCCATTATTGATCATTGATCAATCTGAATCATATAGGTCATCAAAAAAAGAATCATATCATTTGGCTAATCCTCATATTATTGCAAAACTGTGTAATATTCTGTATTTACTTCTACTGATTCCTTGACCTTAGATTAGTACTTGATCCATATAAAAAGATTAGTACTTGACCTTAGATTAGTACTTCTATTGTATTTACTTCTACTGATTCCTCATATTAGTACTTGAATATTTTAACATCAATATATAAAAAGATTCCTCACATTATTTGGCTAATCCTCATATTATTGCAAAACTGTGTAATATTCTGTATTTACTTTTACTGATTCCTTGACCTTAGGTTAGTACTTGTATAAGTTATTAAATTCTTCTGTTATAGATCCTACTTTTGTAAGAAAAGTCATAAGGTTATAGTAAAAAGTGGCTCAGCCCATTTCTATTATTGTTACAACAAAACATTGAAAGACAACATAACCTTGGAAAGTGCCATAAAAGAAAAATTGAAAACAAAACAAGGGGAATGACTATCAGGTCTGTTATGGCTGCCAGATTTTGCTGGATATTGACGTGTTTCCTTTTGATAGGTTTTTTAATGGCTGAGATGCAGCTTAGGCTTTTGGTCTCTGCCGGAGGGGAGGGGAGGGGCGGGGGTGTGGGGAGCGTGATGGGGTTATGTTTTCCTTTCATAGTAATAGCAAAAACCTTGTCATTATTGCTTCCAAGTTCTTTGATTAATCTGATCATGAGTAACCTATCGAGTCTTCTATTTTACCATCATATGGATCATTTTATTGTTTAGAAGTCAACAAAAAGTCAAAAAAGTAATTAAAAGATGCAAATTTCATTGAAAAATGCACGGCCTAGGCGTGAGATGACGTGGATTCTGCCCAGGTACGATGAAATTGAATCCAAAAATAGGGTTTCGAACCCTGACCGTTTCCTGGACGTATCTACATCGCACTAGACTCAAATTTTGTATCCGAACCAAGGGTCAAAATACTACGCATCGGTAACTTAGTTGAACAAGCATTTACTGCCAAGGACATTAGCAAAGGCAAGTCTATTCAGTAGAAAGGACAAGGCAATTCGGAGGAGGGCTCCAAGAAGTCTATTACTTGCCATTACTGTGGTAAGATTGGTCATATACAGAAGTATTGCAGAAAGCAGTTGGCTGATGAGAAGTCCAACCAGGAAGAGTCTCAGAAAAGTGCTCAAGTGGCAAAGTATATTGAGTAGGAGTGCATATTATGCATTTTGATGACCAACACACCATCAAAATACGGGTAGACTTAGTTTATGTTTGCATGATGACCATTAAGGGAGGGTATTAAAGTATTTATTATAATATTAATGGTCATCTTAGCTTTAGTTAGTCGTTGGTTTACTTTTAGTTAACTTAGTTAGCTTTTAGTAACTTTTGTTTATGCTTTAGTTTGTTTTAGCATCTTTAAGTTATTAGCTTTAGTTTGCTTTAGTTAACGATGGTTTCTTTTTAGAAACATTGTCTTGTAATTTTCTTTATAAGGAGTATTCCTCTCCTTTTGTAATAACAGAATAACAAATATTGAATATTAGTTATCATTTCACTCTCTTCATGTCGGTACATTGGAAAATAAATTAAAAATAAAGATTTAAATCTGAATTGGCTGATCTCATGATTTGGCACCCAAAACATGCCTATATTCTTTGCTGGCTGACCACCTTGGCAGGTGTTACAAGGCATATATAAATTGCCCAACTTTGAATGCTAATTAAATAAATAAAATGAGCAGCAATGGACATATCTCTAAGAGTAGCAGCTGTTATATATGAAAGGCAGTGATTATAATTTGAATCATTTTATGAAAAGCAGTGAATAAGATTTAAAGACAAAAATTGTGGTTAACAAAAAACAATGATTTAGAAGGCTGCGATTAATTGTGAGAAGGCAGCAATTCTTTGTGAAAGGCAGTAATAAAAGTTTATTATGGAGATAGCATTTATGGCTAACAAAGGGTAGTGATTAGCATAACAAAGAGTTATGTCTTCTTAATTGGACATCTCTTTTCAAAGAGATACATCTCTTCATTGAAGGGATGTAATGTCCCCATTTTTATGCTATGTTGTTTCATGAGCGTTGGCTAGTTTCTGAGGTTTTTCATAAGTTTTTAGGTGAGTTGGGAGAGTTCCAACATTCTTGGAGAGCTCAATTTAGGGTTTTCTTGGCATCAAGTTGTGGTGTGGAGTTTAGTTGGCTTTTAGGTTTGTGGTGATGCTCTTTGTAGCATTTTGGGCCTTTTGGGTAGTTCTCCATAGTTCTTGGAGAACACTACTATTTTTAGTAAGTGCCATTTGGCACCTGAAATCATTCTTCAACATTAGCTTCCTCTTGGCGTGATCGGTTTTGGTTTTCGGTGCCTTGGCGGTTTTCCACAAAATGGTTTGGATTATTTAAATTATTACACTAAAGTTAAAAGTTAACATTATAATATTTACTTTTGTGTTTTTATTTAATAAAGTTATGTTATGTCCCCTCAAGTGGATGCCTAGAGGAAAAGGGGACTTAGGCATAAAGTTATTTTAAAAAGGAAAAAAGTGTTTTTCTGGGAAAAGGCAAAAAAGTGCTTTTTCAAAAAAACAATGAAAAAGCAAAAAACATTTTTTTCAAAAAGCAATGAAAAAACAAAAAAAGCTTTTTCGAAAAGTAGTGAAAAAGTTATAAAAGGAGGTGTGGGGCTCTCATTTTCATTATTCAAGTTTGCACACACAATAGGATGCTGTTGGAGTGAATGGAGAAGTTCTTCCAAGGATTGATCGAGGACAAAAACCCTCATTAAATCACCAGTTTATTCTCCTAGTTGGTAGAGTGATTTCATGTAGGAATCACCATGGTATTTCATGGAGTCTTTGGTTTCTAGAGTTTCAAAAAAAAAAAAATTCAAGGTTTTTGAATGCATATTTTTGGGAGTGTTTGATAACGAATTTTAGGGGTTTCTGGAGTGCTTGGTAGTGATTTGCAGGAGTCTTCAGGTCTGGTCCATCATTTGCAGGTGTTTATGACTGGGTTTCTTCACTTTGGAGGGAGTTTTGGGCACTTATTTTCAGCCACCCCTGTCTCTAGCACTTAGTTTTCCAGAAGTGTGCAAATCTGAAACCATTCTGCAGTCTTTCCTTTCAATTTTATGCTCTGAGTGAGGTTGTTTAGACAATGCTTTATTATTGTTGTGGCTTGATGACAGTTATGAGGTGCAGTTTGGATGTATAGCTGGAAGATAGCAGACCTGTGCATGCACAAAATAATGGTCAGACCTGCTGGGCATGCTGTTTGAAACTTTTCAGTGGTTATACCAGTCTGTTGGGTGTTTGTGAGCTGTTTGGAATGCTCAGGAGATGTCATTTGCATTACCCTGGGGGTAGGTTTTGAAGATTATGATGAGTGCTATGACCTGCAAATACATTACAGACCTGCTGTAGCCCATCCAGCTCAATACAGACCTGTAGCTGTTCATATTTGGCCATTATCAGTGATTTAGAGAAGTTGGAGGCATGTTGGGTCTATTGTTACAATGGGAAGGTGTTCTTGTGCGATGTTCGTGATTGTATGCAGATTTTACTATGCTGTTTGGGGACTGTGACAGTCCATTATCAGACCAGCCATCAGTCAAACTTGTAAACAGAGCTGCAACATAGTTTGGATGAGTGTTTTCAGTCATACCTTGCTTGTAATTAGCTTCATTTTGAGATATTTATCTGGGTTTAACTCATTGAACTTGTATTAGTCATTGAATAATGATAAGGAGTTATTCATCCACTATTTAAACTATTATCAAGGAATATAAGGTTGCTGATTTCCTTTATCAAACTCATGTCAGCAGTGTATATGCTTAGCACTTGCAAATTTATGTTATTTTTGAGTTATCAAAAATAAAATAAAATCAGGGGTGTTCATTACAAGGCATAAGATATAAATAGTCATTATTCTTATTTACAAAGTCAACTGACTGTTTTGAAAAGTCAGAAATTAATAAAGAAAAATTATGATTATTTAGGACATAACCTTTTGAAAGGTTGTCTCTTTTCAAAAGAGATGCATCTATTCGTGAAAGAAAAAAATAATATGTGAATGAGGTTTGTGGAGAAGAGTGAGTGTGGAGATTAGAAGATCTATCATATAAACACCAACACATTTATATTAAGAAAATATAGAAGGCAGATATATATGAAGAAAATATAGAAGTGAGATGTATGAAGAATAAATATTAAGGAGTTTTACTCAAGCGTGTGTGGAACAAAAAGATATATCATATATACACCAGAAGACTTATAATAGCAGATCTATGAAGGATATAACAGCAGGTCTATAAAGGATATTTGAGCAGATCCATGAAGGATAGTTTAGCAGATTTGTCTAAGGAAATTTAAATGCATACATACACCAGTAGTTTTGTGTGAAGAAGATATAATAGCAGATCTAAAGCAGATTTGAGAAGATTTATGAAGCATATGTGAAGAGATTTGTGGAAGGTATTTAAGCAGATTTTTGTGAAGGAAATATAGAAGTGTGTGTGCAATAAAGAGATATATTATTAGAACACAAGCAGATTTTGTGAAGGTTTATATGAATATCATTTATTGAAGGAGCAAATTCATGAAGACAAAATACTTTAGAGGTTGGTGCCTCATATCAAGAGATTGGTGTCTCGTGCTAAGTTAGTGCTTAGCAATGAGGGTCGATGCCTCTCCAGTAGGTTGGTGCCTACGAATTGTGGGGATTGGTGTCTTCAATAGGTTGGTGCCTACGAATTGTGGGGATTGGTGTCTCCAATGCGTTGGTGCCTACAAATCATTTAAGAGGGGATTGGTGTCTCCTATGGGTTGGTGCCTACAAAGTTGTAAAGAGAATTTTATATAAGCAATATTTTGTTGTGGTTTTCTCCTATAAGGGTTTCCACATAAATCAAGTGTTCTTCTTGTTATTGATATTGTGCAATTGATGTTATTGTGATTGTTAAGTTGAAAAAGTAAAAGATTGCATTATGAGTTATTCTAGTTATTGATATTGTGCAATTGATGTTATTGTGATTGTTTAAGTTGAAAAAGTAAAAGATTGTATTTGTCAATATAGGTAGACATTGCTAAATAGATTTGAAATTTATATAAAAGATGCCACATTTAGAAACCAAGATAAACTTATCAAAGTTAAACCATAAAAAAGAAATGAAATCATGAATCACTATTGCAAATATGTGTTTTTTTTTTTGTCAAAAACCAACAATCAAGAGTCAAGAACTATATAACTCCGAAAAATTCGTAGTCATCAAGAACAATTGGTTGTGTTGAAGTGGTATCATCGCTGAATGCACTATTGAATTCATCATTAGAAAGGTCAGGGTCATCTACAATTGCTATGTCTTTGGAGATTTGTTGGAGTTGTGAAGAGGTGGAGGCATCTGCTGCTTTTATTCATACATAATTATAAATTATTGCTAATGTAAACAAGATCTCCCAACTTTCCAACCAACAATTTTTTCCATTTTTGGAATGAATCTGGTCAAAGAAACTCTAGCTCGTCTCACAAGTTGATGAACTTGCTCCTTGATGCAATATTCAAATAACAGAATGTTGTAGTTCAAGGGTTTGTGCTCTATAGACCATCTGCCATATTTACCCAAGGATATCAACTTGTAACATGTCATATTTAGTTGTATTTCCAACACTAGTCACTATTTAGGCTTGCAGTATTGGATCTAGTTCAAACCTCTCAATGGCTTCATAAAGGCTCCTTAACTTCACAATCACTTTGTCAATAAATGTGAAATAGCTTAGGCTCAAATAACAAGTTGCATGTGTAGAGATGCGTACATCATTCTCCATCTAGAATCAATTGTATCCCATATCTCCATGTAGTTTACTTCCACATTAGTGAGTGTTTTTGAATGACTTCCTTGCAATGGTCCATGCTCTCATAAAGCATGCCAAGACAAAGTGTATCACCATCATTGATACAAAACACATCAACAATTAATCCACACATTTAAAGCCTTTTTTATGCTTTCCCAAAAATTGTTTTTAAAATAACTTGCTTTATGATCTTCCCCTTAGGACCTTTAGAAAGAAAAATTCTCCCACTTGAAACAAATAACAAATTGTAGAGCTTCTTTCTCTTCAGCCACCCTTTTCAAAGTGATACAAAATGAAGCAAATCTTGTTTCATAAGGCCTCGACAACTATCTAGATGCATGTTGCCTATAAATTTTCAATGTGAAATGGCAATTTCTTATAAAATTTGAAATTGCTCTCCCTTTGTGAATTGCTTCATGCACTAATGCGAATTTAGCCAAGTCATGAAGCAACAAATCTAGACAATGGGCTGCACATAGGCTCCAATATATTTGTGGGCACTTCTCTACAATAAGCTTTCTAGCCCCCACACAATTTATTGTACTATCAATTACTACTTGAACCACATTCTCCACACTTACTTCAAGAATGCCATCTAATATTTTGAAAATATACTCTAAAGTTTTCTTATGGTTCATGATGTCAATCACCTTCAAAACACAAGGCCTTGAGGGCAAGCCACCAAAACATTAATCAATGGTCTTTGACATATATTTGACCATCCATTGTTCAATATAGTGTAGCTTGTAGCCCTTCAAGAGGCTTTGACCTTTGCTAATTTTTTATTCACTATCTTTTGACCTTTGCAAAAGAGTTGTTTTGAAAGCCTCTTAAGAGGGAGGTGTGTACCCTTTGGCCAAACTTTGCAACTTTCTTAATTGTATTTTGAAAATATGGATTCATAGCCACATTGAGTGGAATTGCACTTGACTAGAAAAACTAGCTAATGCATCAATCACATATTTTTCTACTAGTTTACATAGGCTATTCAATGTTTCATCCCCTATTGATCCATCTATTGAGGCCTTGGGCATAGAAAAACAGGAAGAAACAAAAGATGTTGGGACCTATGGCACGTCCTTCTTGATTCTTTATATTTTTATTGCCTCAAACCAAACACCTAGGGCATTAGCCAAGTGAATCAAGTTTTCTAACAACTAAGATGAGACAAAGACATGCTGGTTTGCACACTAACATGCACAACTAGTGTTTTTTAATCACAATGACATGCACACACAAGACAACACCATTGCACCAGGCAAGGTGGCACATGCGAAAGGCTTAGCAATTGTGGAAAAAGCCACCATGAAGACAATTGTGTCCTAACCAATGTTCACATTCCTTTTGATGAGGTATTGGAGTTCAAGAAACTCCAGCACCCCTAGTGAAGTATTGAAGTTCTTGCAACTTTGGTACCTCGAGTATGGTATCGGAGTTCAAGCGACTCTTGTAGTCCAGAGGTATCATAGTTCTTGCAACTCTGGTACCCTAGACGATTGAACTCCATTACCTTTGGCAAGGTATCATAGTTCTAGGAGCTCCAATATTAGTAGAGAGGTATCAGAGTTTAGACAACTTTGTTACCCCTGGTGAGTATCAGAGTTCTTGCAAATCCGGTTGTTTATCTGCCTCCTTTTGAGCTTTTAAGAGAAATTACATCGAGTGTCTTGATGAGTATTAGTAGAGAGGTATCTAGTGTCTTTTCTCTTCTTGCAATTATAAAAATATATAGCTGTCTTATCAGTAATGAGTTAAGTTATTTCACTTCATTGGTTTACAGAAGCTCTATTAAACTGTCCTGTATTGGGTGGCCTGTTTCTTCAAATTTTTGTTGAAAGTATTCTTGGAAAGATAACTTTCACAGCAAAGTGAAATTCTTAGGATGTGACTTTGCTTTTGCTTATTCTGATATTCTGTTTGGTTGGTTTGCCTGTGAATTATGAGTGCCTTCAGTCACTGTGTGTTCAATTAATGGCAGCAGTTCCAAAAGGTTGTTTAAAATTCTATGATGCAATGGAATTTACAGTGCACTCATTTTATATATTATGTAGAAATTAGCATCATTGATTTATTACCATGAGCAAAAGAAACACAATCCATGGTCAATCATTCTGACAACGGGATGAGTAATCTCAGTAATTCATTGAATGGTGGAAGATATCTAGATGATTGAGTTTTTCTATTTGAGGGGTCCCTATAGGGAGAACATAAAATAAGATTTCTCAATCATTATAATTTGAAAAAGATGATAAAATTGCTGCCTGTCCAACATATGTTTTGAATCTTTGATTTGGTTTCTGTTTTCTATAATAGATGCCAGTAATCTATCAAGTTTCATGTATATCTGTACAAGCTGCATTTAACCATGGAACATTTTTGGATTATACTTTAGTGCAGGTTATTAGCACTGCTGGGGCTCAAAAAGCAACTCTTCATCCGGATGATATCCTTTTACTTTCAAATTTCGTAGTATCTTCAGAGTCTTTCAGGTATTTTGAGAGAAATTACTTTTTACAGGCATCAAGTTATTATCAGGCAATTTTTCTGTCATATAAGTGGTCAGTTCTTGTTCTTCTTGCACCTTCTGTATGGAAAGTTGATTCGTTTTGTCTCCTTGTGCTATAAGCTTTCCGTTTGTCAGTTTAGAATTAGAGGTCTTTTTGGATTCATTCATAACAACCAATCTGTGTCAACAAAACAACTTTGCAAGTAAGATACAAGTTACAAGTTACCAAGAAAATCAGCCACATTACTACCTGTTGGGTTTAGGATTTACTTTAGGTATAAATTCTCCTTGAAGATACAAAATGTATTATGATAGTGTTGTAATTTGTTAGATATGGCAGGATGTGTAATTGTGTTCGGAATATTATGTGTTGTCATGGTAAAAATAGTAGTGAATGTTAGGTTTGAAGAATATTGTGTGTTTTCATGGTAAAAGCATATAGAGATAATTGCACCTTGAAATCTATTTTTTTGTTCCTTTGAAAATCTTACAAGGAAATCTCTTTAATTGTTACATCTCACAACTGCATGGAAATCAACAACATAAATTATGCTGTTACATATAGTTTTTTAGTCCTTCAAAAAACTTAGTCTTTCATTCTTTGAAAAGGCAATCTGTATATGAAAATTCTATCTTGCTCTTATCTTTATGCTAATTTAGCTAAAAATTAATCTTCCAAAAATCAGCTTTAGTTACAAAAGCATCCTTATCATCTATAGACTATAAGGACAAGATGGAAGATAAGTCGAATTCATTAGTGATTATCTACACTTTATTAGACATTTTTAGTTAATTAAAAGAATGACTTTCATTTTAATCCTTTAAAGTGAACTGCAAAATAGAGTAATGTGAACCACTTGAACTTTTCCCCACATGTTCACATTGAGAACCTATGTGGAAGTTCCTATCCGAGCTAAAATTTCAACACTCCCTCTTAGTGAGGAAGGAATTCTATGCCAATCCAAGTTTTTTTTGGAAGCTTTAAACTTCCCTTTTGCTAAGGGCTTGGTTAGAATATTACTACCTATCGATTGGTGGAGAAGTATTGGAGCTTGACTGCTCCCTTTTGAACCTTGTCTTTGATGAAATGATATTTAATCTCTATGTGCTTGAGACTATCATGAAACATTGGATTTTCCGAGAGTTGACACAACTCTGATTATCATAATAAATCATTGTGGGATTCAACTCTGATCAAACAATCTTGCAAGTAACTTGCAAAGCCAAATGTTCTCACAACTAGCGATACTAGCTGGCATATACTCTCCTACTATACTTAGTGCCAATAAAACATGCTTCTTGCTGAACCAAGATACCATTCTTAAACTCAAGCTAAAACAACATCCCAAGGTGCTCTTCCTATCTCCTACACTACCTGCCTAATTAGAGTCTATATACCAACAACTTCACTTCAACATCTCCTATATATCTCAAACCTAAGTCACAAGGTTTGAATTCGAGTACGAGTTCAAGTTTAAAATGCATTTGGACACACTTACTACTTTTAGTAAGTTGTGACGACTGCTCAAATTGTGGTTAAAATGCATTTGGACACACTTACTATTTTTAGTAGTATGCTATTTTTAGTAAGTACTATTTTTAGCAAGGTTTCAGCAGGCTAGTTTAGAGGCTATTTTAGGCAGGTCAGGTTGAGTAGTTTTGGTCTTTAGCACTTCTAAGCTATTTTTGGTAGGTCTTCAGCTTGTGTTGGGCGCTTCACTTGTAGAGGTAAAATATTTAATTAAGTGAAATATTGACAAGGCTTGTGGATGCCTTATTGAGGAGATAGATTATTTTATAAAGTATTTCACTTTAATACTTTTGGGACACCCATATTATGTTTATTTGTAATTTTTGATAACGTGAAAATGCCTTCATGAAGTGGACGACTTGGAAGAGGTTGAAATGAAATGCAATTTGGAGAATATTGCAAAGTGAATGTGAATTTGGATCAGGCATCCCTCTTGGAGGGAGATTGAATTTGAATTTGGAGACAAAAGGTTATAAATATAAGTGTTGGCTTCACTATTGGCATCTATGAAGAATTTGTAACGAAGTGCTACCGAAATGGTGACTAAATTGCTTCGAGGAATGCATACCTCCTAGCTTATACTTAGTTTCTTGCTTGAAAGATAGCAATTAGCTAAGTGAGACAGTTGTTCTTTACACTGAAGAACAGATGGAGCTCATTGTGATGAAGTTATTTGAAGTTTTTTGATGTCTTTTGGTGTGCTTTTACAGTTTACAGGTTGCTAGTTTGGGGTGTGGCTGTAGGTGATTTTCACTCATAACTCTTTAGGCGATTTTTTCTCTTGCTATGGCCTAGGTGTCCCTCTTTGCTGGTTTCCATATTTTTTGGTAATGTCTATGATTTTATCTTGCAAGGTCACCCCTCTTGAAGGCTGTACCATGCCTGTCTATGCCTTGGAATTCGTGCTACATCATTTAGAGGTGTTTGCAGCAGTTTGTTGGTCTTATCTTGGTCGCTATCACTCTTAGGGTCTATTGCCTTTTACTTACGTGATTTGGAGGAGTTTTGAGTGAGTTAGGAGTATTTTAGTGAGTTTTCTAGTTGCTGGTGTGTGTTTTCAGTTTGCTGGTCTATTATATCAGAATTGTTAGGAGTTGGAGTTATGGCTTGATTTTCATGTTTGGGAGTCTTTTGGAGTTGGAGAGACATTCTATATCATTTTGTAGCACTTGGACATCTATAATACTTGGCTCTTGCAGGATTCTATTTCATATTGTAATGCTGATTCAGTAGTACTAATCAGCTCGTTAATACTTCTACAAAATCTCTATTGTATTCCCACTTTTAGTGGAAGAGAGTAGGCCTTACCCCTCTATTTACTTTTCTTGCATAAGCATTTTCATTCCAACCGTTTGGT
>VDFB02268073.1:0-25565 GCA_007258455.2 Sequoia sempervirens
CTAATTTCCCTCATCATCCCATCATAATCCTATATTATTATTCTAATCATCTATCTTGTCCTAATCATCCCCTAATTTATAACCAATCCATCCCTAATCTATCATGTAGGACCATAAGCTTAATTTTCCTAATCCATTTGGGGTCCTAATCATTATCCTAATCATCCTCCATAATCCCTATCTAATTTCATCATTAATATTGGTCCTAATATCCTCTATCCTCCATCATCCTTAATACACATCCTTCATTATCATATTTAATCCTCATCTCTCATCACCATTTCAATCCAATCCCTTTATCAACCTAATCCCATCCTAAGCAAATCCTAATTAATTCCATTTATCCTCATCCAAAATATAATAATCCATTATCCATCTACCTATCTCAACCATACATCCAATCCCCATCCTTAATAAAAAATCATCACTTGAATATAAAAATTTGGTTAAGGACTTAATCTCATTCATACCCCATATAATTTCATCATCATCCAAATCTTTCATCCAAGGACCCTATCCTTATCCAATATCATCTATTTCAAATCCAATCTCCCGATCAAATATCAAGACCTTAATTTGATTTCATCTTTAATCCAAACTTGCTTAAGAACATTAGCCTATCTTAAGTATAGTTATCAAATCAAATCAATTCCTACTTAATAACTTTTCCTATCTTAAGTAGAAATCAAACCCAATCAAATCTTGCTTAAGAACATTAGCCTATCTTAAGTATAGAGAATCATCCATCATCAAATCAAATTATTTTGAGATTTTGACATTTGATCCTTAGTCTAATCCCATCCTCCACATTCATCTTCATATCTTATTCTTCTAATCCCCCATCCATTCCTAATTCATCATCATAACTTCCATCATCATCCAAAGTCAATCCCAAACTTTCCTCTTCCAATCAAGCTTCCACCATGTATAACCACCTAATCTATCCTTCATCCAGCCTAATCTATTCTAATCCAACTTCACCCATTCTAACCCAATCTAATATCACGAACCCATATCCTAATCCAACAAGCCCAAAAATCACAATCAAAGCCAACCCTATAATATTGATGATGATGAGGGTATCCTTGTTTACCAACCCAAATATGATCCCTATGATGATAGTGAGAATATTTTGGATCACCTTGAATCCATGATCATTAGTCAAAATCCTCCAAACCTTCACCAGTCACCTATCCAAATTTCCCCTCAAATCCCACCCACATCCTTACCACCCATGTTGTCCCCATGGGACTCCATCACCTATTTTTTCTCCACTACTTCAATAATGGTAAGGATTCCATGCATAGATAGCTTCTTGGCATTGGTGCTAAAATTCCATCCTCCCCACCTTCATCCAATCCCAATCCATCCCCTCTTGCTTATCCTTCCCCTTCCTTTGACAAGCAAACCAAGCCTTTAGCCAAAATTCCCCTCCAACCCCATCCACATCCCAAATCCCAATCTCCACATCCTTTTCAAGCTCCTCATCCTCATCCTCAATTTACCAATCCATAGAATCTTCCACCTCTTATTCCACTTGTTCATCTCCCACTTCCTTACAATCCACATCACCCCAATCTTACTAATCAAATTCATCTCATGTATCTCATAATAGTTGGCTCCAAGGAATATTTGCAAAGGTGCTTAATTCCCCATGAAAAAATAAAGTTATGCATCCGCCTTCATCACCCCCACATCAAGATAAATCCCAATCCCCTAAATATTATGGATCCTCTACTACTCCATCCATACAAGTTGAAGCATCTATCCAACCTTCCTTCGCCATCACACCATCCACATCAAATAAAATATTTCCATCTTCTAATCCAAAGCATGCTAACATAGATTCCCCTCCATATAAAGATCAAGAAACCCCTTCTCCTTCATCTAATGATCCTCTTCCATCTCATTATCCCATTTCCAATCAAGAACAACATATCCCTTCCATCCCATCCAATGATCCCTTTCCATCTCAAGAACAAGATATCCCTTCATCCCCCTCTCATGATCCCCTCTCTCCTACTTCATCTAATGGCATCCTTCCAGCCCAAGATCAAAGTACATCTTCCACTCCATTGCATGATCCCTCTCTAAATCAAGATCAAAGTGCACCTTCCACCCCATATAATGATCATCTCCCCTCTCATGATCAAAACACCCCTCCCACTCCATGTCATGATCCCCTTCCATCTAATAACAAATATCACACTACACCATCCACCCCATACCATGATCCTACCCCAAGTCAATATCAAAGCATTCGTTCATCTTCATGCCATGATCCTTATCCTCCACAAGATCCCATCACCCCTATCCAAGTTACCCATGAACCCCATACTTATCAAATGGGTTCCTCCACCTCATCCAAGCTAGTTTACTCCAAGAACCTAAAATTCCCTCCATAACATATCCCCTTCAAAATGGACTGGCATCTTGCTTTTAAAATAACAAGTATCCCATTGAAAAAAGGATTTGTCAAACTATGCATTATCAAGGAAAAGGGTTAGGCCTCCATGAGTAAGGCATCCTAGAACCCCTACAAATCCAATCAAATCCTAATTATCATGGCCTTGTCTATAAGGATCTAGATGTTGGTACTCCCTCCATATAAATACCTACCTCCCTTATCATGGCCTTGTTTATAAGGATATTTACAAGGCTAATGATCTTCATATACATAATGCATTATAACTACCTCATTCATTCCATATCTCCCATCCTATCCAAATCAATCCACCCTTCCCATCTTTGATCTTGATAAGGAGTCTTCATGCTATGCATACATTATCCATATCCCTTATCCTATCATCATCCCCACATCATATGTACTTCATCCTCTCTCTTCACCCTTGGTATTTATAGAAAGTTAAGGGGTGAAATATCCAATCACGCTTTGGACAATACCATCCTCACTCTTACTTACATCCATGTCATTTATGATTGCACTACATCTAGTGTAGGACATCTTGGTCCTTTCCAACTAGTCCTTGGATCTCCATCCTCCTATCCTTCATCCACCATCCTCTTATCTCCCATCACTTATCTTCCATCCATTAAATCCATTTATCTCCTATCCAAACAATCCATCTATCTTTCCATCCCCTTTTCCAATCCTTGGTTCTCCCTTGTCATTGGATCCCATCCATTCCTCTATCTTAATCATCCTATCCTCCATCAAGTCTTATCTTATCCAATCCATATATCCTTCCAATCCAACCATCCCCATCCAATACTATCCAATGCAATCAATCCCAATCCATGTAATCCAATCTTGCAAGCTAGTGCATCATCCTAAAAGTAATCCATGATCTTAACCCAAATCAACTGATAATCCATTGATCCACTTAATCCATTATCATCATAGGGATATATCCTTCCCAATCCATGTTTTGTTCTTATTGTTAAACAACACAATCCTTGGGGTACGCATTGTTCTTATCATCAACTTTGTTATCCTTATCCTTATCATCACCAATCCACCAATCAAACCATCAATTGATTTTTAGCTTTACTTGGAGCATAATCCTTGTTTGCTTTTGGTTTATATGCATTCTTTTTGGTTGCTTGTGTGTGTTATCATTGTTTTCATTTATTATGGTCTTTTGCACTCTATTTCCATAGGGGCATCATGGTCTTTCATATCATGGTGTTATAAGGAACATGTTTACACTTGACCTTTTGATCACGTACTTGGCACATTGTCATCTTGGTTCCTTATACCTTGGTGCATAATGTAAAGTACAATATTAAATCTAGGTTGCTCATATCACTGCAGCATGATGATCATCTATCCTCCCTCTCCATCCACATCTTCATCATCCTTATCTTCTCCCATCCATCGTTCATCCTTTTATCCTTTCATCCTTCTAGTTCTTTCATCCATTTCGAGAGCACACCCATGTTCTTTGAACCTCAATGTCCTCTCAAGGGGGCACACCACTACCTCCTCATCATCCTTCCTCATCCTCATTAGTGACTAGGGCATCATGCCACTAGTCCTTATCTCTTGCCTACACACTATGTTTTAATCTTCTTTGAAATGATGTTAATTCTCTTAGTCGCAACATCATCTCAAAGAGGGGAAAAATGCAGACACCCAAAATAATATCTAATTAAATAAATACTTGTTATTTATTTAATTTAACCTTTTCCCTTATCCTAATAATTAATTAAATAAATATCTGGATTATTTAATTAATTAATTTCCCCATTACCTTTATCCAACACCTTTAATTAAATAAATCTACATTTATTTAATTAAATCTAACCTTTTTCCCACATTTCTCTAAAATATTTTAACCTTTCTTAAGTTAATTAATCCTAGATTAATGAACTTTATCCCTTTCCTAGTCATCATTATCCCATTCTCCAACTTTTAACTCCACCCAAGTTAATAAACCTTTGGTTTGTTAACTCAATCAATCCTCATTAAGTCAATTAATCCTTTTATTAATTTATCTAACTCTCATCCCTAATCCTCATTATCATTATTTCCTAATTTTAAATTCCTACATCTCACCTACCTCCACTATCCTCTTACACAAGCAACCCTATAAGCCACCCTATCTCTTACACTCACTCTTCCCAATGTGTGCTCACACATGTATGACCACACCTCCCCATCTCACCTCCATCTTGTGACACTTGTCACAAGGCTAATCCTTCTTCATTCCTGGATCCAAACCCTATATCTCTTTTAATCTCATCCCTCCATCAACTAATCAATCCTTGCCCTTGGTTCCTCTTATCAAAATTCTACATAATGAGGCCTTGGCGCTCATTCTTCACATCCACATTCACCATAGCCTCATGTTGTCCAAATATCCATCAAAACCATCTCTATCCTACTGACATGCTACTAAAATATTGAGCAACTATATCCATTCCAATCATTGATCAAATCTGCAAGAGATGGGCATGTCTTGTGAGCTCAATCCATGAAGAGGAGACTATGAAGGTATAACATCTTTATATTTATTTCTTTATGCATTTCTATATTTTTACCTTCATATCATCTTTTTCCTTCTTCAACTTCCTTTGATCCAAAAATGACTCATAGACAACATACATCAATTGAACACAATCTGGAGTATTCCACAAACACCCTGAAATTGACAAATTCCTTCGCAACAACTTTCACTTGAAGAATGCACACACCTAGTACACTTAGGAAACCTTCCATACATTGTAACTCAAGAAACCACCTTGTGGAGCACCACATACATCAATTGAACACAATTTGGAGTATTCCACAAACACCCTGAAATTGACAAATTCCTTCAAACAACTTTCACTTGAAGAATGCACACACCTAGTACACTTAGGAACCTTCCATACATTGTAACTCAAGAAACCACCTTGTGGAGCACCCAAACCACAAAAAACTTCAACTAAAGGTAGATAGAACCTTATAAGCACACTTCTAGAACCGCAAGACCAAAAACCAAACTTCAAAGAAATGCAGAGCAAAACCATTTATCCTAGACACTACTATAACATAATTCACACACTAGTGAACACAAATTTATTTGCACAATGATCTAGACCAATAAATTATGGATATAACATCTATGAAAACCTATAACCAACACATCCAAACTACACAAGTAGATCTTCAACATGAAAAAAATGTAGAGCAAAACCAGAACACCACTCTATATGCTAGAACACCTCTACAACACACTGTTTCCTCTTTTATTCAAATTTTCTCAAAAGAACTTGGAAACCAAGCATGAGAAACACATTCTCATAATCTTCACCACTTCCTCATCATCACCAAACCAACTGCAACACAGCAACTCAACTATACATCCATAAACAAAAGCTTATCAAAGCAACACTAGAGGTTGACATCAGTAGCACTTACTAATGACAACATAATGAAACTAATCAAAGCATTACCACAAACTACCTTCTCATGTACATCATTGACAACACAAACGTAAGTCTGTTGACATCACTAACAACACCAACTACTCATACTTGCAATAATATTTATCAATACAAAATTTTACACACATAATTGGATAATGCTTCTTGCTTTCTTATCCAATTTTACCCAATTTTCATCAAACATACTTGAGGGTTTATTCAAATATGATATTGTAGTCTATTGAGATATTTCCACTAAAACATTCCCCATATTCAACTTCCATTATAATCCCTTAGTTTTAGACCTTGATGTGCTAGTCTTACTATTGTTCTAATTTCTTACAAATTCTTGCAAAATATTCTTTTGTGTTGAGTTATACATGAATTGCAACAAACCAACTGGTATAGGGTTTTCCACTACACATGTTAAGGTTTTGACTCCTAATGAAGTAGTAAACACCCAAACAACAACCTAAGATTTGATACCAAATGTTGGGGATTTTTGAACGCTATTACAAGTGAACGATAGAATGGGACAAAGAAAACTTAAGATTATGTACTTAGTAAATAGTTAACAACATTTTCAAAATCTATATAACAAAACATAGAGAATTAAATAGAACTGTATACATCCACAATATTATACAAGAAAAACATATTTATGTGAGAAACCCTTTTAGAAGAAAACCCACCACCAAAAGTTGTTCATGGTTTTATTATTTAGAAACAAAAAGGATTAAATACAAAGGTCTTTGGAGTTTTAAAAAATTCTTAATCTACAACATACTTTCTTTTGTAAACACTCTAATTACACACCAATAATGTTCTATCCAACCTATACATAGTCTAACCTTCCAACCTTCTAACCTCGGTGCATTCACACAAATTTGTACATATAGACATTCACATGAGAATACAAACCATCTAAATGTCTAACCAAAACATGGAATACTAAGGAACACACAACTACAATCTACCCATAATATAGTGTTAGCATGCTACACATTCACCAAGTATGAATTCTCTATATTTATAATCACCTCACATATGTAGGCTCTTGTCACACTCTATGAATCAATAGTTATATCCTTAACACATTAGTATACATGCATTTTACTAGCATAACCACCACTACTATCACCTTTCTTGTTGTATCTCTTACAAACATAAAGGTACTTTTGATTGTTTGAGGTACCTCATTCCATATTCCATAGCATTATCCTACTCTTAGATTATGGCACATGAAATCCAACTAGTTTTAATAAGTTCTCTTGCATCATTATTCATTCTTCTAGAACACTATTTCCTTATGCAATTGCGAGTTCTTTCATATGAATTACAACTGCCATCAAAACACCACCACATGTAAATAAAAAATGTATGATGTACCACAAATTATTGTCGTAAAATAATTACATGTATATGCTATACCACAAAACTTGAAAACCTTCCTATGAGGACTCTTTGTAGGTGAATATCACACTGTGCCAAAGTTATGGATGCCCTAAGAGGATGGGTATGCATATTAGACAACAAAATGTGATGCATAAATTATTGAAATCAAAATATTTCACTAGCTATTGTAAAAAACATGAAAATGAAACACCTCTACTCAATGATTCGGTTGTAGAGGATGATATGGGACTCACAAAAATTATAAAGTAACTCAAAGGAAGGGTAAATTGCTTTCAAGTTGAAAATTTATTGATGTCGTGTTAAAATGAGAGATTGTGAGGCTTTTTTAATGAACTTTTTGGAGGGATTTTGGCTTGGAAATATAGGCCTTGTCAATGGTAGTTAGATGAGTTTGTTGTGAAAATTTGACTTTGAATGGATGCAAGGACTTAGATGCAAGCCATTTTACCATCATTGGGGAGAAGTATAGAGGCTTAAAATGACTCATTTTATTAGGACCACTCAGCATGAAGGTGTGTCATCTAGAGGTGGTGGTCACTAAGCTTTTAAGGAGATATGATGGTTGATACTTTAGGATCTTGGAGGTGGTTGTTGCACTAGGATTAGGACATAAAATAGTTTGATTAATGAAATGAAAAAGTGGAAATTTGAAGGTGTACGGGTTCATGAAAAGGGTAAACACACCTAGGACTAGGGGTCAAAATAAAAATAAATAAATTAAAAGGGGTGAAAACATGAAAGGGGACAAGGTGGTACATGCATACTAGGACTTAGACTAGGAATTATGAAAAATGAGGTCTAAAACATACATGCAAAAATAATACTAAAATGAGAGAAAATTAAATCAAGAAAATTACAAAGTATGTAATTTAATATCTTATAGACATATAGTTTTTCAAGAAACTTCAACCCTTGTTGGTTGATTTTCCTTAAATCATTTTTCTACACTCTTTCCATGTGTAACTAGTTAATATGTTCACATTTGTTAATTTATAGACTATAAAAGTTGAGGTTTAAATGTAAAGGTTGGCGTGAGTTGAAGAAGGTGATCTACAAACTCCTTAAGTTAGTTATTTTTAGCTTTTAGGGTAGCTTTATCCCCTACATCCTTGAGGACTCTTTCAATAAGGTTTTTAGTTGTAACTTTCAAAAGGTTCATATTTCCTTGGCACAGTCTCTCCCCAAAATAAGTCTCAATAACCTAAAAATAAACTAGCTTAACATCATGCATTTTGTTTTCCTTAAGAGGAATAATCATTTCTAAGACTAAGCAACTAATTGTATTCTTCTTAACCCTATTTCTTTAGCATCCTATTTCTTTAGCATCTTGGGGTTTGAATCTAAAATAATTAATGCTTTAAAAAATCAACTTGATACAAGCTAACAAGTTTCCTCTTCCTATTCATAACAAAGTTATTTTTAATTCTCATGCCATCTAAGAGGACTAGGACAAGGAATAATGATAATGGGATTAATAAAATTAGGTGGAAAATCTTCTAGATGAGATGGGGAAGGAATGGGAAGTGGGATAGAAGGTGTTTTGGATTTGTATGTTGAGCCAACGTCCAAAAAAATAGGTTAAGGGTAATGGATAGAGGTATTCTTAGAGGGAGGAGAAACATTAAAAAAAAAAAAAAAAAAATCAAGTAGCATGGGGGGCCTCACTCTCTTCTTCCTCCTAATTTCTACTACTACCAATTAGTGTTGATTTTGGTGTCGTGTAGAAGAAGATGCTACAAATTTGTTTTGAAGATGCCCTGAAAAACCTACAAATTTATATGTTTTTGATTTTTTTTGGGGTGCTCTAGAGTGGGATTTAAATATGCAACAATTGGTTAATTATTACTCTATCCTCAAAATTGAATATTTTCAACATATCTAAACTTTAAATTTTGAGAAATGAGTTAGGAGTTATGACTACAATAAGTGGAGGTAATAAATTAAATAACTCTAATAAGCATTTTTCAGCTTTCTAGTAAGTTTTTATTTATCCAATTGTCCATTTCATTTTCTAAGAAGGCCATGAGTCACTATCAAGTGTGATGACTCTTTTGTTCTCTCTTGAAATCCTAATTTTCTAGTAGTAAGTTTTCTATTTTTGTATTGAAAAATATATAATGGTTGAATTCAAGTATGCAAGAGCAATAGAAGGGATGCATCTATAGTTTTCCCATTTTGTCTATTCTCTTAGTTGAAATAAAGATTTATTTACTCATCTATTTAGTAGTTATCAATTCTATTTTATTTTATTTTATTTAGTTTACTTATGATTCATTAAGTTCCCCAACTAATGTATTATCTTCACAAATTTCCATCTAAATCCAAAATTTATGGGACAAATCCTATTTGATCATGAATACACCATTCGAGATAGTCAAGATATTAGAAAGTCAAGTTGAAGACAATGGATTTGTCATAATATCTTACCAATATATATATATATATATATAGTATGGTTTAAATTTTCAACCATATAGAAAAATAAATAATAAAATAAATGTTTTAATACTCTTTTTGAAGGCTACAACTTGCACAAAGAATCTCTCAACCCTCATTTGAGAGCTTGTAGTTTGCAATGATAGGTTGTAGGCCCTTAATGGGAGCTTATATAAAAATGGTGTATATATTATATCATTTATGAATAATATTATATTTATTAAAAACCATTATATTTTATATGGTTTAAATTTTCAAACATAGAGAAAAAGATTATAAAATAAATGTTTCAAACCCCTTGTTGATGGCTACAACCTACACATAGCATGTCATAGCCATCATTTGGGAGCTTGTAGTCTACAATGACGGGTTGTAGCCCCTTGGTGGGAGCTTGCAATTTGTTGTGGTATCCATAACTCTTGGAAGGGGGACACGGGGTTTGTACCCTGGTTTACCAATTCATGGCCCCTTAAACCCCTCTCTCTCTCTATCTCTCTTAATACATGCATATTATTTGTATTTAAATTAATATTGTTTAGTGAGCATTTTTGCCTAGAAATTTCATGATGATTTAAAATATAAATTCCTTCTTTGTTGAACCTTGATCTTGTTCCTTGACCTTTAATCCTTCAAGTATCTACTCTTGATGGCCTTCTCTCAATTATCCCTTCAATATATGCTAACCTTTTCCTTCTTCCACCACTTGTATTTATAATTTTATTTTTCCTTATTTTTTCATTTTTTCTAAACATATTATTTTAATTTAAAAATATTAAATGAGGGTATTATCTCCACCATTTAAGTCTATTAACTAGTGAAGAACAAAAATTTAAAATAATAAAAAATATCCCCCTATGTATTCAACTTTTAATAGATTTTTATTGTGAAATTGTTAAATCTTGGAAAGTCATTTTACTATTATAATAGATCAACCAATGTATTCAACCAAACTTACCTCTTAGAGTTAAACTTATAAACATAAACATAAACACACACACACACACACATTATTTTATTTCTTTCTACTAAATCATACTATGAAAATTATTATTATTTAGCGATATTTTTCTACCCAAAAATATAGAATGACATAAAATTATATATACAAACTCATTTTCTCTTTTTTATTAAATATTGCAATAAAAATTAATACTATTTAGTGATATTTTCTATCCAAAACTTTTAGAATGATTTAAAGCATATATACATATACATGTAGTAGTGTCACATCATTTCCTATTGCTAGTTGGTCACTATGTACTTGTGTAAAAATGACCTTAGGTGTTGTGCATGTTGTTATCTATGACCTCACTAGTGATGAAAACTAGTAGTATGAGATGATTGAAGTCATCATAGATGAAAATGGTGGGAAAATGATAGGAATTATAGTGTAGTATGTGATGCATCAACATTCCTCTTTCAAACTAGGAATGAACTTAAGGGCTTATGCATTGGTGAACAAGGTAAATGAGGAAGATTTTTTCAATAACATCACAACCACTTCCTTTATTCTTGGTGATCTCTAGGTGAACAGGCGATGTTTAAGTTAATTACATTGTGTATGTGATGGGTGCGTGAGCTAGTCACACTATGTATATGTGATGCATGGGAAAGTTATAATATGGTGTATATGTGATGTATGTGTGAATCATTCATATTGTGTATATGTGATGTATGTTCAAGATAGTCAGTGTTTGTACCTATGATGTGTGTATAAGCTAGTCACCATGTTTATAGGTGAAGTATCCTTGAGCTAACCCCATGTGTACATATAAGGTGTATGCCATAATCACCTATCTATGTGAGACACAATCAAGAGCTATCCATGTTGACTAGAGATGATGTATACTAGATCCAATCATTGTGTGAACATGGGATGTTGGAATGATATGGTCCCTATGTGGTTTTGTGTGTGTTCATACACTAACAATTGACATGAAATCAACACTTGATTCAAGTTTGTTTCTTATCATTCTATTGCAATTGGATTAATTTAAAAGCATGAGATCAATTAATATGTGTGGTTTAAAAGAAAAACTAAATATCTCATGTAAGAGGAGAGGACGAATTCTCTCTATCGTTGGATTATGAACTACAAAGCCTGGATACATGCATAGGGACATTATGAAGGAACCCTTGAGGTTGAGGTTGGGGTCTAGGAACACTAACATTCAAAGCTTACCGCATTTGAGTATGAGTATATGAGTGGTGGCATAGAGTTGTTTTAGTTTAAAAATATTAAATGAGGGTATTGTCTCCACCATTTAAGCCTATTAACTAGTGGAGAACAACTAAATTTACAATAATAATAAAAATCTCCACATATAATAGATTTTTATTTTGAAATTGTTAAATCGTAGAATGTCATTATATTGTTATAATAGATCAACCTATGTATTCAACCAAACTTACCTCTTAGAGTTTTAAACTCATAAACACACACACATATGGTTTAATTTTTTAAACATATAAAAAAAAAAATAATAAAATAAATGTTTTAAAACCATTGTTGAAGGCTACTGCCTGCACATAGCATGTCATGACCTCCATTTGGGAGCTTGTAGTCTACAATGATAGGTTGTAGCCCCTTAGTGGAGGCTTGCAAACTACTATGCTAGTCATAGCCCCTATAAGGGGAACAAGGGGTTCGCACCTTGGTTTACCAAGTCACAGCCCCTTGAACCCCCCTCTCTCTCTTAAAACATATATATTTTATTTTTATTTAAATTAATATTGTTAAGTGATACTTTTTGCTTAGAAATTTCATGATGATTTAAATTATAAATTTCTTTTTTGTTGAACCTTGATCTTGTTCCCTAACCTTTAATCCTTCTAGTATCTAAACTTGACGACCTTCTCCTAATTGTCCCTTTAATATCTACTAACCTTCTCCTTCTTCCACCACTTGTATTTATAATTTGATTTTTCCTATTATTTTTTGTTTTTCTAAAAATATGTTTTTAATTTAAAAATAATAAATGAAGGTATTATTTCCACCATTGAAGTCTATTAGCTAGTAGAAAACAAATAAATTTAGTAAAAAAAAAACTCCACCTATGTATTTAACTTATAATAGATTTTTATTTTGAAATTGTTAAATCTGAAAAACTCGTTTTACTATTATAATAGATCAACCTATTTATTCAACCAAATTTACTTCTTAAAATTAAACTTAAAAACATACACATTTTTAATTTATTTATTTTGATCGACAAGTTGTAAGATGAAGGCCCACTCCTATATATAATAACATATCAAACATAAAAAGCTTCAAACCCATAGAACATGGAACAAATAAGAGATAGAGTGAAGAAGTGCCCATAGTTAAACTTCAACAAGAACAACATAGAAATAAACCATCCCTCCAAACAAAGCAATCAAATTGAGATAACTTTGCATAGGTTTCAAGAGGCTAGAATGACTTTAGTTCTTTGGCTTTTGTTTGCTCCTAGTGAGGAGCGTCCATTGAGAGCCCTTTGTTTGCTCCTAGTGAATAGAATCTTGTGCTTCCATTCTTAATTTTTCTACCTCAGATTTCCTTCCTCAATTGGTGATATTAGTACAAGCCAATTCATCTTCATGCTCCAAACTGTCATTAAGGCCAAGATCATGCTCCTTAGGGGAATCATGAAGAAAGAGATCCTCATCTTATGTAGAATGGATGTTGTGTTGTTGAGAATCAACATTATCAATAGAGGTATGTTGAGTGTCCTAGAAAATCACCAAGATGCCCATATCCACACCATGGGAAAAATCCACATGCATTGAATTAAACCCAACTGTCGTAGCACTAGATGAGGGTTGTGGGGATGATCCATAAAAATCCCATGATTCTACCAAACAAAATAAGCATCAAGGCTGCCACTTTTATGCACCCATTTTTTGAGGTTAACAATTCAAAGACCAGAAATAGATTTAGCATCACAGCCTACAATGTTGTGCCCCATTTGATTGCACCTAAAGAAATTCTCTCAAACGCCCTCATAATTAATGTATTACATCCATGCACTGAGAGAGGAGATGATTCTAACCATGTGTGTTATAGGCTTGGAAATGACAAACATGGCACAAATTTTGGAAAATCTTTTTGAATTGATAAGAGATCCCTCATCCATTTTAATAAATTTCCCCCCTTGGTTGACCAAGATCTATGATCAAAGGGAGTTTGTAGAGACGTGGCCAAATTGGGTTGATGGTAATTCTCACATTGGTTGGATCAAATAAGGGAGATCAAAGAGTCATAAATATATCAGATTTTCAAAAAAATCAAGGATCACAAAGTGTGATTTGGAAAGTTGATGCAAAAATTCAAACACAATCAAAATCTAAAAACAACAAAATTGAAATCAAGGATCATTATATAAAACAAACTTATAATTGACAAAAGAATTGGAGATGACAAGAAAGAAGCCATGGTCAAACATATGCACCATAGAATTCTCCATGTTACGCTAATTTTATTTGCTCTAAACCAAAAAAATCTTCTACATAAGGGAATTTCCCCATATATTTGAAAAAGAAGAGATCTAGAGCCAAGTTTTCCAAAGATATCTTGAATACAATCATTGGAGATGTGAAGATAGAGTGGCTTGGGAGACAAAGAGACCTTAGTATCCCCAAGGGAGAAAATAGGAGAGGGATCCTGGTTCTAAGAGAGATACGGTGGTTCAAGAGAAAGGGATATGTTCTCCCCACACACGCTAGCAAAAAGCACATCCTTAGCCTTGGAGTGAAACCTTAGGTCCAGCTTAGGGAAATGTTTTAGAATTTGGACCTTGCAAAAATCACTACAATAGTGAAAGGGGTTGAAGAATTTTTGCAATATTTGTAGTGAAACGATGCAGATTTCAAGAGCCCCTATCTAGGTGGGGAAGCAAAGAAGTTGCACGAGCCAATGGTGGGAACCCAACACTAGTGTTTTTCTTTGCAGGGGGCTTAGCCCGATCAATAGAAACCTTCTTTAGTGGGTCAAAGCCCCATTCCAAATGCCTCAAACTTATCACCATTCACTCCAGTGCACTCACTAATCGCTTCTCTTTGCTCACCATTCTCATTAAAAAACATATATTTAAAATTTATGTTTTATATAATATAGATATAAACATAAACACACATATATACACACACAAAAAAACTCATTATTTTATTCCTTTATAGAATTGACTTAGAAGTATATATGCAAACTCACTTTTTCTTCTCTACTAGGGGTGAGGAGCCCATAGTGGAGCAGTTTTTAAATTTCATAGCATATGATTTCAAATCAGTCCCAATGTACAACAATTTATTTGACAACTCACCTGCTTAAAAAAAATAATCTTAGGGTCACATCATCAAATATGATGTCACATCAGCATGCTTTTTGTTGAGGTATCCAAAAAAGTTCAAAAACCACATCAAACGGTCCAATAGTGGGGCACTAAGTCATGTGAATATGTTTTGCTGATGTGGCATCACATGATTTGTCAGATTGTGTACTTTATGAATACAAAGTATTTTGCAATTGGATATTAAGGTACTCCACTATGGGGTCCACTAAAGACTAATTTTATCCCCACTATTGGTCTTCGCCCCACTATGGGCCCCTCTCCCCTAAATATTAGTGTAACAATTAAATACTATTTAGTGATATTTTCTATTCAAAAATTTCATAATGATTTAAAGTATATATATGTAAGCATACAATGCATCTATTTCTTATTGTTAGTTGGTAACTATGTAAATGTGAATTAGTCATTGTGTACTTGTGTAAAAATGATCTTAGGCATTGTTGTTCATGTTGTTATACATATGCCCTCACTATTGATGACAACTAGTAGTATGTGATGTTTTTCTTCATCATAGATGGCAATGGATTGGTAAAAATTGTATGAACTACAATGTAGTATGGGATGCATTGACATTCCTCTTTTTAACTAGGATGAACTTAAGGGCTTATGCATTGGTGAATAGGGTAAATGAGGAATATGTTTGCAATAAGGTTGCAACCACTTTCTTTATTCTTGGTGATATGTAAATGAATAGGTAATGTAAAAGTTAATTACATTACAGTGTATGTGATGGGTGCATGAGCAAGTTCTAATATGGTGTATATGTGATGTATGTTTAAGCTAGTCATTGTTTCTACATGTGATGTGTGTATAAGCTAGTGACCTTATGTATAGGTGAAGTATGTTTGAGCTAACCCCATGTGTACCTATAAGGTGTACAAGATATAATCACCTATATATGTGTGACACAACCATGAGCTAGCCATGTTGAGTATAGATGATGTATACTAGATCCAATCACTATCTAAACATGGGATGTTGGAATGATATGGTTCCTATGTGGTTTTGTGTGTGTTCATATGGTAACAATTGGTGTGAAATCAACACTTGATTCATGTGTGTTTGTTATCATTCTATTGTAATTAGATTAAATTGGAAGCATAAGATCGATTAATATTTGTGGAAATATCTTATGTAAGAGGAGAGGATGAATTCTCTCTATCATTGGAGTATGAACTGTTAGTGTAAATAGAGTCATTATCATACTTAGTTAGCTAATCATCTAGAATTGATCTATTCACGCCTAGCTTAAGTTTACTTAAGTTTATTTTGTGTTTGTCTCACTTCATAGTATTGAGACATGTGTCCTCATGACTTGAGGCACCTATTGACACTTGCTCACACACTTGTCAAGTAAGCTCAAAAGTGTCTCACCTTTGGAGGGGTAATCAAAGTTTCATTCCTACCTTCTCACCTCCTCATCCTTGCCTATATATGCAAGGCTTGATTATTGTATTACACACTCTTTATATTATATTATAGACATACTATTGTGCTTGTTTTGTTCACTTGCGGAAGTTTGTTTCGAGCTTTCTAATCTTGGAATCCTCCAACATGGTATCAAACCATGAGAGCATATTCCTTCCCAGATCTAGGTGAATCCCACACATAAACCTATCAAAAGAGCGTCATAGAGCCAAACAAACACTGCAATTGCATCCATAAGGCTTGGGAAACACAAAAATACCTTTTATCTCGTCAATTTCAATATTTTCAATTTTTGTAATTTTTTTGGGTCTTGTGCTTATTTTACGAAAAATTGTATTTTGTGTGCCTAGATTTCTCTCTAGCTTTGGGTTTCAAAAGCTTCACAAGCATTGTTTTGGGCCTATTTTTTGGTCCTACTCATCCTTGTATAAGTCTGTATTGGTTTCTTGTTGTGGAAGTTTGTTTGTAGACTTCAAAGTGAAGACACTCGTTCGAGCAGAGGTCAAATAAAAGGTTGGCCTTGTGGACAAGAGTGTGGCCAGAAAAAAGGAATGATCCATTGTGACAGGCCGCCATTGATAGGTGGAATAGTATTTTCTTCAAATTTATCTCTACGACATACCTACATCATTGTGATTTGTTCCTTAGGAGTTGGGAAAAGGAAAGGAAAGGTTCTTTTATAGTCCACGATACCAGGCGACCTATTTTTGGGTCTACAAATGGCTTATAGTATATGGGACTCCTTGTGCTCCCAATATGAAGGAGGCACCTAACTCGTGCTCCACAATATGAGGTGTACATATCTTACCCATTGCAGGATTTGAACTTGGGAAGAAGTCGCGAGTGATTGGCAACTTGTAGGTGGCATCTACAATCTCTACCAACTCTATACGCATCCTCCACTATCCCTACGACCTTCACACCTACAACTCACAACTTTCACTTTAACTTCTGTCCATTTCTCGTATGTTTCACATGGAACATTTCACACTTCAAATTCCAAGCAATGAAAGACTTGGCCCATGGTTTGAGGTGTTTGGATTTATTATGTTGCTTTGACATACCAAGGCATCTACATTTCCAACTGTGGCCCCATTATATGTTCTCCATGCCTCCATTATATCTGCACAGGCAGCTTCACATCAGTAGAGTTGCGATTCAAGTTTGTAGCATCTACATTGTCTCTCTCCTCCACACGGCCTCCAGGTTGTTTCTTCCAATGGTTTCATGCCCCTTTCACTCGGGCTTGTGAAGATTCTCACACAACATCTTCACCTCCAACATCACAGTTCAAGTCGCCAACATCAACCTAGCCGCTTGTCGCAGTTTGCTTGTTCATCGACCTCTCTAACTGCTAGTGGTTACATTTTCTAGTAGGTCACAGTTAACGACAACTGCCAAGTTTTTTAATTATTTCTCGGAAGAGGAGGTCAATTTTTCATTTTCTAGCAAAAAGGGGGGCTTTTTTTTGTTTTGCAATAACTTGCAAACAGGAAGTCAAATTTTCAATTGTAAATAGTTGTTGCTATTTAACATCAAATTTTAACTTTCAAAATCATATTTGTAAGAAAATTTCAACGGGGTATAACTTTCACCTCGTTTATTGAAATTTGCAAACTTATCTTCTTCTTTTATTATTTCTTTTTATTAGAATTTCGCAAGGAATATGATTTTGCATGTAAAAATAAGATCTAGGTTGCCATTTTATCACAAAAATGTAAAAATATTTGAGTTATAAATGAAATATTTTGGCATCCAATCTTCATAACTTGTAAAATCTTCTTGCTCATTGTTTTGAGGGGCTACAATCAGCACTAATCATTATTGGGGGGCTCTTTGAATCAAGAGGGACAATCTAGGTGTTTTTGTTTTTGAGTTTTTTGGTTCATGTGATCATCTCTCTCACACTAAATCCCTTCCATTTGATTATTCTTCGTAATCCTTCTAATAAATGGAAAATCAAATGTGGATATTGTGGAAAGAAAAGGCATACAATAGAAGAATGTTGATTTCATCAAAATGAGGAAATGGAGCAAATTATTCTTAGTCATGGTATTACCTTACATGATCCTATATTTCTAACACATATAGAATCATCATCTAGTCTCACTCACACATCTTATGAGACATCATCATTTAGGGATGAACAATGTAGTCTGATGACTTGCATTGATATTTCATCTCCCATATTTGCATGTTGCTACATATAAATCAAGTATTGACTCATTCGTGAGTTCTCATGGCTCTTTGCATTAGGTTATTTCTATCGCCATTCCAAATTCGCCACATTAGGATGCATATCTATTATAAATCCCATCTTTGTTTGTAGAATCTCATATCATAAATTTGGATGACACCATTGAGGACATTTGTCTTCTATTTGATGTCAACTTCGATAAAGTTGCATCACCATTTCCATCTTTGGATATTGTTCGTCTTGCCTACATTGGCTTCTATTGTGATAGATTGTGCAGATATTCATGAGTTGACCTATCTAACTCAATTATCATCATTTGAAACAATATCATATTCACATCAGTCTAGATATCACCATTCATCCATGGTCCTTATTCTAGATTCACATTGGTACCCAATCCATCTTATCAATATTTTTCACACATTAACATTGGCTTGGAGATATTTGAGCATCATTCGAAGGAATCATTGGCATCATTTTAGTCTTTGGATAATGTGCATCATTCAGAGACATTAATCTTACTTCTTACATATTCCTATTCGGAATGGGAAGTCATCTTGCACACATTTGTGGTGTTGTTTCTTCCCAAAGGGAGAAATGTTATTCAACGTTCGTGGATCATCTTCAACATCTATTGTCGAGCATCTACTAGCACTACAAGCATCATTTTAAGGGGGGGTTGTATGGTTCCTCTTCTACTATCAGTTTTAGGAGTTATCATTTCCTCACATGGAGTTCATCACTTCACATTTTTTGGGGGGTCACATAAACCTTCTCTCTTTTCTCTCCTATGGGAGGGAACATCCATTGTACTTTGTGCTAGAAGTAATCCTTGGGGATCATCATGAGTCATATCTTCTTCACTTGCACATTTTATTGCATTTGCATCATTTATCTTTAGGAGGGGGGTTTTATTTCCCACTAGGTTTTTCTCTTTTACTCCACTTTATGAGAAATTTGTATATGAGTACCTAACATGGCCTTATAGTTGGTACTCATCATTAGTGCATACATTACTCCCTAAGTTGCACTTAAGGGGGTGTTAGTGTAAATAGAGTCATTATCATACCTAGTTAGCTAATCACCTTTCTAGAATTTATCTATTCTCACCTAGCTTAAGTTTACTTAGGTTTCTTTTACTTTTGTTTCACTTCATAGCATTGAGACATGTGTCCTCATGACTTGAGACACATATTGACACTTGCTCACACACTTGTCAAGTGAGCTCACAAGTGTCCCACCTTTGGAGAGGTAGTCAAAGTTTCACTCCTACCTTCTCACCTCCTCATCATTGTCTATATATGCAAGGCTTGATCATTGTATTATACACTCTTCATATTATATTGATAGACATACTATTGTGATTGTTTTGTTCACTTATGAAAGTATGTTTCAAGCTCTCTAATCTTGGAATTCTCCAACATGAACTACAAAGCCTTTGATTTCCAAAAGGGATATGTAAGTAGGGACATTATGAATGAACCCTCAAGGTTTAGGTTAGCATCTAGGGGTAACAGTAACATTCAAATCTTACAACATTCTAGTGTGAGTATGAGTGGTAGTGTAGAGTTGTCACCACAACTATGGTTGGAAAGGTTATGAGGTTGACAATTCTAAATCTGATGGAAGATGCTTAGTTGATTAAGTTAGTACTTGTTGTCAATTAAAAAAAACAATTGTAATTTAGAGGCAAATATTACACCCTAAATGAGCAAAATGTAAGGCCTTCATGGATTTTTGGTGGATTTTTACCATCTATATTATAACATAATTGATATAAATTTCTGGTTGTAGGTAGAAAAAATCATGTCTAATGAGGTAGCTTGAAATTCAAACCAAGATCTAGTGCCTAGAAATTAGCTACAACATTATTGTAGTTCCAAGACCATGAGAATTAATTAGGTAGAAAAATGTTATTCTATTAATAAGAGTATCAAAATACAATGTGAATGAGTGCATGTATAGGAATTACAAGGGGAGAGGAGGTGGACACCTCATCCAATAGGAAGTGTAACTCTAAAATCTATAAAAATTGGAAAAGAAAATCCTATGAAAGTGTGTGATGCCTAACACCCCAAGACTCTTCATTTGACTTACTTAAGACAACTAAATTAGGTGTAGATAAATATATAATAAAGTAAATACGAAAGAGAACATTTTTTAAGAAACACAACTCTTCATATTTTTATGAATTGAGTAGAATTATCATATTATTTATCATGATAACAATCTTAGGAAAATAATTTATCTATTCATTTTAGAACATGCCTCAAGTCCATGACTCAATTAAACAATAAATTAATTTATGTATAGTAAAATTGAGGAGGAAACAAAAGAGCAACAATAAATTTAAGAAATTTATTATTATTAAGAATTAATTGTTACTTAAAAACTAAATAGAATGTGCATATAAATTTTGATGATTTTTTTGTTATTAATCAAATTAATCAATTTCTATGTGTAGAGAAGGGGGGTTCGTTACTCATGAGTCTCTTTATTCTCAAGAGAATCCCAAGGGACGAACTGCCCTAAACTACCTCAAGGAACAATGCGAGAGTTCTAGAATCAGAAAGAGTAGGTCACAGAGTTTTTTTGGACAAACTATCAAGTTTTCTATCAAAAGACAGCAGCGCAAAAAATGGACGACAGTGAGGTGCGTTGGCGTCCCGTACAGACCAAAAACTGAGTTTATCACAGAAAATAGCAAAGTGGCTACTAACAATCTAATTACTAAGAACTTTCAGAGTACAAGAAAATAATAGAATACGATAGAACTCAAATAAAGTAAAGTAAATGATTGAGATAAAGAGAAGAAGAGATATAAACTTCTCACAACAACCCAAGTAATGAAGTCTCCAGCACATGAATATCTTCAATACACATGTGTAAGATCTGGAGAAAATGTTGGGGCTATATAGGGGTTTTCCTCAGTCAAACCCCCGTTTTGGTATTCCCACATCCACGGACAACCAGATAGATAGATAGGAATGAAATGAATGCAAGAGTGATAAAAGAAATCCTTGCTTGAGGAGGATAACTTGTATCACAAAGTATAGGTGATAAAAGCAATATTGACTCGAGGAGGAGAACCCATATCACAAAATAAGATGCAGTAAATAGAGGATGTGTGAAATCCCAAGATGCTCACACACAAGACAAGGGAAATACCAGAGCTGCAAGGCTTAAGGAAGCCAAGAGGGAAAGCAAGATAGCTGCAAGAGCCAAGAGTGTTGCAAAGAGCACTGTAAGAGCTTGAGAGTGTTGTTGAAAGCTGTAGAGAGAGCTATGCAAACTTGAGGGAGTGAGAAAGGAGAGGAGAGTTCAAGGTAGAAGCCAAGGAGGAGAAGAAGGCCAAATGGATTGAAAAGACAACTTTTAAAGAGGGAAAAGAAGGTTCTTGAGCTGTTTCAGGGCATCCCCAGTCGTTACCACCAACAAAACTTGCTGACAAGTGGAAAACATGCTCGAAAGTGGTCATTTGAATGTTGAAACATCACACGACGCTAGCACAACGTACAAATGTCCATGCGGCATGCTAGTGTCTAGACACATCACGCTACAAAATGACACGAATGGGAAAAAGCACAAGGTTTGACGCAAAGTTGGTGCGCGAGGGTAGCTGCTGAAAAGGGGTCCTGAGCATCTTGGGAGGGAAAAGGCCTGATGCAAGGGCTAAAATGAGCTTGCACAAGATGCTAAGGGAGTGGACACTAAAGCAAATACAATAATGTATGTGAAATTGCAAGGGGTGCAATTTTAAGACATTACACTATGATATAAATTGTAGTGATTATGCCCAATTAAAAACTTATTGATCTCAAAACTAAAAAATATTTTAGCCTAAATAAATCAATTAACATGTGTATCAATCATTGAGATACTATTGTTCAAAGATTACTTTTAAATGTTAAATGAGTATTTTAGTAGTTATGAAAAAAAAAATTATCCACTATGTTTCTGTAATTTTATTTCATACATAGGTTTAGAAAACATGATTGAAAATTTTATTTGAATGAAGTTTGACACATTGATAACATGAAAATAAAATAGTTAAGTTTTATTTTTATACGCAATAGTGAAATTAGAAATATTATTAAATGACAATTCTATTTCAAGTTCAATGGGTTGTAACAAATATCTTAATAATAGTATATTATTATTATTTTTCTTTCTAAATTTATAACTCTTTTGGTTTAGTAATTAAAAAGATTCACTTCACTTTATTCAATTTAAAATAAACAAACCTAAACAAGAAAAGAAAAGAAAACTTGTAGCATTCAGTAACAATGGTGTCTTTGGTTCACATCTATGGATGATGTTGTCATGTTTGAACAAAAAACACTTATAACCTAATACAACTACAACAAGACGTCTATGACATCATTCCTATAAATTGTTGGAGAAAATAAAGAATATTTTTTTGATTAAAATTCAAGGTACAAGTAATCGTCCTTGAATCACAAACTAAGAAAGATAAATCAAATGAACAAGCTATTGTTAGGTCAAACTAAGAAATACATTACCATCATATAGATTCAAAGGGAAGTAGAATTATCCTCACACAATTTTAAGAAAATTAGAAACTTTATCTTATAATTTCAAAGGGAAACAAAATTATCATCCTATAGTTTCACAAGGAATGAGACTATTGATATCTAGTACAAGAAGAGCTTAATTCTATTTAAAAGTTTCCCTTAATGGATAGCAATTGAAGAGGAACTATCTGGGAAGAAATGACCCTAAAAAGGGTTGTGTGCCCACATAAATAGTTCACATATATATTACACCTCAATTCCATTCAAAGTAGTAGTTCACATATATATTACACCTCAATTCCATTCAAAGTAGTGTATGTACACAATTTGGTGAACACAGGAAGTTCCTAGTATGCAAATGTTCAAATATAGGGGTGTGGTACTATCCAAGAAATGGATTATCAATGTAAAACATTTATATTGAACTAATCATTCATGAAAATCACTCAACTACAACTAAAGATGCAATTACTAAGATAAATTACAAGATAAAATATATTCATTGTATGTACTTGGAAGAATATTAGATGGATTAGTTGACTCCCCTACACTTTCTGCCAAATTTCAAGGCAAGACTCAAGCCTATATTTTTTCATTATATATTATTAAAATGTACTCCTAAAAGATGACAACTTTGGTGTGCTCCCAATAGGGGAGTGCAATCTTTAGTGAGTGAATTAGGGCTCAAATAGTTTCAATGAGTCTAAGTTTTTGGTCAAAGAATGTACCTATTTTTTAAGGATAGATGCTCATCCTAAATGGATGAAGGAATATCTATCCTATATAGATAGATGCCTAACCCATATGGTTGGATACTTGTCTTGAATGGACAAATACCTCTGTTGTATGGATGAAAGTACCCAATTATACAAATGAATGAAGATGTAACAATTTTGAAAAAAAATACAAGCAACAAAAGTTAGTGGTAAATTTGGGTATAACAATTGGGTCATTACAACATACATCTTCCCATTTTCTATTTACCAATGCTTACACTTTAAGCACATCCCAAGTAGAAAAAGGAATGTTGATGAATCTCATACTACATCGTGGGTCCCATCCTTTTCCCTAATTCTCTACACTAGTGGTGATGATGGGAAAGCATCTCTTATTACTTGTGATCATAGGGTAATGTATAATTGTAACAACACATCACATAAGACCAATATTAAGATTTCTACATCTTATTGAAACTTTTGAGTTAATGGATACTAACATCTATCACCTAAATGGTAATGGTGAAAGCTAGCTAAGCACTATCATACCATGGGTAGCTCTTGCAGCCATCGCCTTTGTGCTACTAATGACAAATAGCTATACCTTAAGATACAATTATTAGCTCTTGGCACTCGTCACCTGCACAATACTAGTGATAGCCAAATAAATGCTCGTGTATCATACCATGGATAGCTCTTGGCATCTTTACCTTCATGCTACTAGTGAAAGATGACTAATGTTAGAGATATGACAAATAACACCTAGCATCCATCACCTACATAGTAGTGAAAGATGGTTATACACACTAGTGAAGTTGACCTAGGTACATGCCACATAAAGTGATCGCTAATCCTATACATTGGGTCCAATAGTTCTTCGAATCAAATTAGGAACACCTAAGTAACACATGGAGCCCACATAGGCTAGCCTATATCCAAACACCTATACATAAATAGATACCAACTTATAAACTAATCAAGTCCATTCACTTCATTCAATTGCTTCTCAAAAAAATATAATTTATTGAATAGAAATTAACTTACAATAGTAATATTAAACAATGTCCTACTTCCTACCTCTAAGTACTTATTATTTTTGTATAATACCAATCATAAATCTTGGCATAAATTTTTCTACTAGATAGATATAAAGGATAAATACCTAACCATATTTAGTAATACTTACTATTAACTGCCCACAATTAGCAAAGCGGTCATAAGGAACTCTATCCTAAACTCATCACAAATCTAGGCACATATGTAGAGCAAGTTGATCCTCTATAAGAGTAAGCATTGTTCACACGATTAGATTGTATTAACTTAATTTTTCCTCATCATTAGATATAAGTTAACAAGTTTCTTTAACTCATTTATAGCCATGTTATGGCCAAGTTTATTATGCCCTTAATTCTTTGAAGAATAGACATCATCAATGTCTTGAGGCTAACCTATACCACCTTATACTTATCATAGATTCAAGACATGACACCATAGTGTTCAACACATGAATCTGATTATTTTAGTTTAGATAAGATTGAAGGAATTCTCACACATTCACATTAGGACATACTATGATTAAAGTGACTAAAAATTCATCCCAGTTTGGAGTCAATTTGGAAAACAAAACATCATGATCCAT